>PQWD01006636.1:51705-89783 GCA_019425675.1 Leucinodes orbonalis
ACTGCATCTGTTATAGTAAGGCATATCACTATTGTCGAGTTACCTTTACACATGTTTAAAGCTAGAATAAAAAACCATCTTTCTAAAAAAGGGTACTACACTATTGACGAATATTTATGTGATAAAAATCCGTGGTCTTAAACTGCACAGCTATTTCAGTGTTTACGATATATTGCTACATTAAGGAAAATGAAAATGTTTTTAAAAACAGCTACACTGTTGAGTTTTCTTGAGTGCTTCTTTCTCAACAGGCCAAACCACTGAAGCGCTTTTTTTTTAAAACATCAATACTCATATTTTTAGTTTAGTATTTTAATCGTTTTTTATTATATTTTTGTAATTTTTTGACGTTCATAAGTGCTTTTTGTAAGCCTAATTTGAAATAAATGTTTTTGACTTTGACACTTACCACCAGGTCAGCTAGCTGACCATCCTATTCACGTATGACATAAAAAACCCAAAGCTCTAACAATTCTTGGCTATGCGATTGGCATTATCAATACAACATTAAACAATGATACAGCCTGAGAAAAACCTAATCCATTAACATCATCTACGCGATTTTAATGACGTCAACACGTGATTACTGGTAACTTTGTCATCACGAGGGCAGGCCGCGTCACGATGGAACATGCATAAATTGCAGACCCAATGACTTGATAATCATTGTACGGGATAATCGGACAATCGGCCTTATGTTTTACACGTTTTATTGAGACTAATTACTACAGCTGTTTCTCTAGATAAATCTTGTAACATATGGAATATTTATTAATATTTAAGAGCGTCGGTGGCTCAATTGTGTGGTCTGTCGCCCTCCTGCCGGGAGAGCCGAGGCAGGAGGGCGAATTTTCAAATTTTCGAAAAACAAATGAACGTTATCCGACGCTCTTATAGTAAAGAAAAACATCGTTAGGAAACCTACGCACGCCTGGGAAGAGATTCAAAGGTTGTGCGTGAAGTCGTCCAACCCGCACTGGGCCCGCGTGGACGACTAAGGCCTATACACCCTATACGGGTAGGCTCGTGCCCCGGTGGGGAGTTTAATGAGCTGATGATGATATGGACCCAGTCTATTGTGGAGGCTAGATTAAAACTGCACGCCAAATGTATGTTTAACTTTGGAAATAAATATTATTATTATTATGTTCGAAAATCTTACTATCTCGACTGTACGTCGGTATTAAAGAAACAGGTACGGGCTAAGGCCAAGTATCCTGATCCTTGTAATTGTGTGTAAGTTTGAGTTAGTGATATTATTTGTGTGTTATACTATAATTATTATCTATGTCGTGTGATGTGGTTTTGTATCTGATGAGTAAGGGAACACTGAGATGGATTCTGATTCGTTAATTCAGCATTTGCGTCTTGATTGTTTTGGAGAGTGAGACTGGATGGGTTAAGAAAACGGCGAACTATGGAGCATGTGTCTATAACTATTGATTTTTGTAGAGGTATGTAGGTGTTTTCGTGTAGTTTCAATAATTTCAAAGCTGTGATTAGGGTTTTTGGCACCACGCCAGTGGATGAAATGATGATAGGAATTATTCTTACATTTTGTTGGTGCCACATTTGTTTTATTTCATCTGCTAAAGGTATGTATTTTTGGATCTTTTCAGTGTGTTTTTGTTTAAGATTGTGGGTGTTTGGTACGGCGATATCTATGAGGTAGGTGGTTTTAGTATCTTTTAAGGTAAGTGTGATGTCTGGTCTATTGCTGAGTATGGTGCGGTCGGTTATGATATCTCGGTCCCAGTAGAGTTTGGTTGTACTATTTTCTAGAACATTCTTCGGTTTGTATTTGTAATATGGGGTGTGTGAATCTATTAATTTGTATTTGTGTGCTAGGAGTTGGTGAATGTGTTTGGCTACGTTGTCATGCCGGTGTGTATATTCTTTATTGGCTAGTACGTTGCATCCTCCGGTTATATGGTCTATTGTTTCAGTTGTCTGGTGGCATAATCTGCATTTGTCGGTAGGTATCGATTCTTTAAGGATGTATTTAGAATAATTCCTGGTTTTAATAATTTGGTCTTGTATAGCTATTAGGAAACCTTCTGTCTCACCAAATATGTTTCCTTTAGTGAGCCAAGTGCATGATGCAGTGCGGTCTACGTGGTTTTGCTCTAGTTGATGTGCATATTTTCCGTGTAGGGCTTTTGATTTCCAATTTTCAATTTTTTGTTGATCGCTTAATATTTTAAGTTTTGGGTTGTAGAGTCTATTATTCAGTTGCAGTGGAGTTCCAGAGAGTGAGGTGTTTGTTATGGCTTTGTGTAGGGGACTGTCAGTCGCTTTAGTTAAAAAATATGTCCGTAGGTTGTCTATTTGTGTGTAGTGAAGATTCTTTATGTCTGTGCATCCACGGCCTCCTAGTGTCCTTTTGAGTGTGAATCGTTGAACTGCTGAATGAATGTGATGGATGTTGTGTCTGTAGCTTGCTGTTCTTGTAGCTGTGTTCAGTGCTTCTAGTTCAGTATCGGACCATTTAATGATTCCGAACGAGTATGTAAGGATGGGTATTGCGTATGTATTTATTGCTTTTATTTTGTTTCTGGCTGAGAGTTGTGTGCTGAGTATCTTGTTGAGTCTTTTTCTGTATTTTGTTTTGAGTGTGTTTTTGATGTCTGTGTGGTTTAATGATGTGGTTTGCTGATATCCTAAATATTTATATGTATCTTTTATTTCCATGCTGTCTATTATACCGTCTTGCAATTCTAAATCATATGAATCTGTACATTGATGTTGGCCTTTAGCTATACAGTTAATTTTGCATTTATCGGTTCCAAATGTCATTCTGATGTCTGTGCTAAATTCTTCGGTTAGTTTTAATAAGTGATCTAGATGTTGTCTATTGGCTGCATAGAGTTTAATATCATCCATGTAGAGAAGATGGCTGATCTTAACATTTTTATCTCTGTCTATGGTGTATCCGAAACCAGTTCTATTTAGCACTTTTAGAAAGAGGGTTGAGTGCCAGGCAGAACCAGAGGGGACTGAGGGAGTCTCCTAGGAAAATTCCACGAGCAATTTTAATAGGTGGTGTCGTTAATGTGCTGTCAGGTGTCCGTAGGTTTAGTTTAGTAGTCCAGGTATTCATAGTGCTGTAGGAATTGGATAAGTTTATTGTCGACTTTATAGATTTGAAGAACATGTATAAGCCAAGAATGTGGAACACTGTCGAATGCTTTTTGGTAATCAATGTATGAATATAAATTCCTGTGTTTTTGCCTAACTTGGTGGTGAATTTCTGTGTCAATAACTAGTTGCTCCTTACAGCCTCTAGAACCTTTCCTGCAGCCCTTCTGTTCTTCCGGTATGATTTTATATTTGGTGATGTGTGAGTTGAGTTTGTGAGTTAAGATGGAAGTAAGGAGTTTGTATATGGTAGAAAGGCAGGTTATGGGTCGGTATTTAGCTGGGTTTGTGGTGTCATTGTCTTTTGGTTTTAAATAGGTAGTTCCTTGAGTTAGTTAAGAAGATCGGCATTTCTTGTGGGTTATGAATGAAATTGTTCAAATGTTTTGCTATATGTTTGTGTGTTGTGGTGAAGTATTTTATCCAGTAATTTTGGATTTTGTCTGGTCCGGGAGCTTTCCAGTTGAGGGTTTTCTTTATAGCTAGCAAGACATCTTCTTTGCTTATTGTTATTTCAGGCATGACTTCTACGTTTTCGGATTCTTGTTCTTCTATATTTACCCATGGAGTATTTGGATTATGTTCGACGGGTCTAGACCACAGTTTTTCCCAATACTGCTGAACATCATTGATATTTGGAGGTTGTGTGATGTCAATCTTTTCTGAATTTAGGTTCTGGTAGAATTGTTTTTGATTTGCATTAAATAAATTGTTGTCTTTTCTTCTTTGGTTGCTTATTCTTAATCTGCGTAATCGTTTAGAATGTGCTTGTAGTTTCTGTTTTTTTGTATCTAGTAGGTCGTTCATTTCATCATCAGTTTTATTATTGGGGTTTAGTTTCAATTTGTTCTTTTGGTTTAGTTTACCTTTTAAGTATTGTGTGAGTTGGCCTATTTCCTTACGTAATGCAGTTATCCTATTTTCTATTCGCTTCTCCCAGCAAGGTTTATTTTGAACAGTGTGTTTTTTAGATGTCTTGTTATTTATTTGTGTCCTTGTTTGTTGTTTCCTTTTGACATGTAAAGTTGTAGTAGCCATCGCTCCACAGTATATGATTTCATGTATTTCTTCGAAAGAGACTGTTTCTTTTGTTTGTAGATGTTGTTCCATTACCATGTTTAGTGTATTGACAGTTTTTATTACATTACGAGTTGTCTGGAGTTTAGGGATGGTTGGTCTAAGAGTTGGATCTGAACCAGTATATTTTATTAGCATTTCTTTAAATGTATTTTCAATTTTTATGTAATCTATTGAATTTCCTGTAGGGGTTTCTATGTCTTGTGAATGGATATGTTCATTATGTTCTAGTGGTAGCGATATAGTGTTAGTTGAAGTTTGTGTATGTTGTAGGAGGGCTGTATGTTGGGAAGTATCTGTAAGGGATTGTTGGTTTGTAACTTCTTGATCCTCTATGCAGTGAGTGTTATTGTCGTCGTGTGATGTTGGGGTGGTATTAATATTTGTAAGTGACACTGATTGTTTTATACGTTCTCGTTCATGCGCTGGTATGCGGTTGTTTTTGTGGATGACTCTAATCTGGTCAGCTAACCTTTGTTCTGATATATGACATAACTCTGGAAATGTTTCTATGAACTGTTGGTGTAGCAGTGGTCTCCATGCGGTTAGATCACTTTCGCAGTGTGTATTATTATTATTATTTAGCGCATTAGCAACTATCTTGATCTTATTCAATCAACGAAACCAGCCTATTACTGCTACTGCAGAGCATAGGCCTTGAGAAAACCATTACCATCTTAAGATAAATCATCAGCTTACGTGCTTTCCGAAGCACGGTGAAACTCGCGATACTATTTTTCGGTCACTCATCTGTGGAATGACTATTGCGATGTTTGCTTGATTTCTATGATGGTCATCCATATACGCCAAACTCTACGCAATCGAGGGCTGCTTCATCTAATTTTGTCCTTTTTGTGTCTTATGTTAGACTGAGGTATTGTGTAATAAGTTCTGAAAGGTAGTAAAATTTCAAGATAGTCTTTGATACATAGCTTGAGTGTCCCATTATATTATTTAATATGCTTAAAGTTGTTACCTTTATTTATAATGGATATAGATTTGGGCGATGAAATAGGTGTCTCTCATTCCATCAGCTGCCAAAGCATATCAAAGTTTTGCCAGACTGTTCAATATTCCAAGTAGATAATCCGGTGACTACCTTACCCCTATTGTTTCTCCAGAATTCGCAGAAAATAGCTCTACTTAAGCATAATCTAAATTTCCGTATTGGCTTGAAACATATTAGATAATGCAATAAATTATTATGCAAAAATAAACCTTGTTTTTTTCCAAAAGACAGCAGTTTCCGACAGAGAGGCTTTATGCTAAATTTCTAATTCACGTAAAAATGCTGCCACCGTTTTATGGCATGGTGTTAGAACTGAGATGGAGTTTTATCTTTGAATTCGTTTAATGCAAAATAATACCAGCTTCATTGACTTTCAACTTTAAATAAAAGTCCACAAGGATCAAAATTATATTTGCTTCATTTCTGATATACAAGCATACCCGATTAACTATAACTGGAAGTTTGAACGCATTCAAATTATTATAATTATCCAATTTGAGAGCACATTGATAATTGGAATTAACAATGCTGTGGAGTAACATTGTCTTGATACAAGCAGCTGTAACATAATTAAAACATGAAATCAAGTATGATAATATTCTATTCAATATTATATATATTAATTTTATATTGAAAATGAAAATGAAAAGTGTTTATTCAGTTTAGGTCCTTAAAGAACACTTATGAATGTCAATTGAAGCTACCACTGGTTCGGGAGGTAGTTTTCCACTGAGAAGAAACCAGCAAGAAACTCAGTAGTTACTCTTTTCAAAAAAAATTGTGTTGAATACAGATTCATTTGTAATCAAAATAATTATATTCTATTCTTTTACAAAAATAAAACATGGTGAGACAAAATAATGCTTAAAGTTGTTACTTTTTGTAGACAGATCAACAGATTGACGTAGGCTTTGGTGCACGCTTCGAACATTTCTAAAAAATATTAGCACGTTCAAAAATGCATAGTTTCCGCCGATTCATCAATTGACTTACAACAAATACCTCTAACTATTATTATAAACACGCAAATTTATATGATTGGATGTGTGAATATAATTATGATTGTAACACTTTTACACGAAAACTACTCCATAATTTTGACTAAACTTTACTGATCATATAATATTATTTTATCTAAAGCTGTAGAATATAGTTACACAGCAGTATAAATAAATAGGTCACTGATTTTGAACCCTATTTGGTGCAATGATTAGGAAGTCGGTCCTCGGTCCATCGGTGTACGATGCTCTCGTCTTCGATTCCCGGACAATTCTGTTTATATTAAACACCCAGGTGTTTCTTTGTTGTTAATATTTAGAAACAAACGTAAATGTGAGTTTAGTAGTACCTATACTATGTTCAATTACTTTGGTAAAATTGGGGCTACATGGCACTGTGTTATTGCCGATACATAGGAAAGGGAACTTCACTTAACCGAGGCGGATTATTTACTAGTAAAAATATTATCACTCAAAACACTATTCATGACTTCAGTTATATTTTAGACCATCATCATTAAGTCATGCGACAACCCTGACTGCAACCGCGACCTTGGCGTCGTCACGAGCGTTGACAAAACGTGGATATTGTGGATTTGTTTATTAGTGGAAAACCGACGCGTGAGGGGGACATTAATCAGACGGACGACATAGAGTAGCGATATGCAGAAGGTTCATTTGATTACGGAAGCTGGATTTGATAACGGTGATATGTCCTTGTGTGTTTACAAGGTTCATTTGAAACCTATATTACAATGAGTTCATTTTTGACGACCCATTTGGTGTAACGGTTGAAACGTCGACTGCTCCATAAAAAAGTATGTTATAAAAATAATGAAAGAAGAAAAGAAAGAAAAAACATTTATTGACCCTTTTTAAAACAGATTTCACAAATAAAGGCTTAACAACAACAAATCTTATAAGTATAAAAATAATATTTAAAAAAATACTTAACACAAAAATAACAAAAAGGTCAAAAGGCATGAGCTGAAACGGCGCCTGTCGCAGACACACGCCGCTACAACACCGATATTCTAACGGGACCATGAGCAGGGGTTGACGTCACATATGTATTAATAAAAACCAAACCCTTAATATTTAACTTATGTACTAAAACAAAAAATATAAGATGTAATAGAAAACAAATTAAAAATACAAAGTACGAAAAAGAAATAACAATATTTAAACACAAAAACTCGTTTACCAGATTCTAAGTGGATGAAAAAAAAGGAAAAATGGAACACGCGTGCATAAAAAAAGACAATAATTATAGAATTATAGCTTGCTTGTGGTGTGGTCATGTAACTTTAACACTTTAATTAATTTTTTTGTTATTTCTATACATACTTAAACAATGGTTATACTATTTAAAAGATGAAAGAAAGACGAAGAAGTTTAAATACGCTGGGATCTGGATTGAAAAGATGAGGAGAAAAAATGGATTAAGTATGTTTAGCCGTTGTTCAGTACCCATAATACAAGCTTCGCACTTAACTTGGGGCTACATGGCGTTGTGTGAATGTCAGTGGATATTTATTTATTTATATTTCCATAGTTTGTAATTCTATTAACTTTAAAGAACAATTTATTTACCGTTTCCATGTTAACTGTGCTTGTTTTGGCAGTTTGTAATCTATTTACTAATATATAAAGCTGAAGAGTTTGTTTGTTTGTTTGAACGCGCTTATCTCAGGAACAACTGGTTCGTTTTGAAAAATAGTTTCAGTGTTAGATAGCTTATTTATCGAGGTTACATATCATCACACGACGAGGAATAGAAGCGGGGCCGCAATGAAGAATGTTACAAATTTCGGGGGTATTTTTTCATACTTGGAGCTTCCGCTGCGTACGCTGCGTTAACGGTTAAAGTTTCGGAAATGTCATATATGAGAGAATTGTTCCCTTTTTAAAGGTCTACAAAAAAGTCCGCACCAGCATATGTCTATCTTTTAACATTAGCTCCCTATAACATATTTTTTGCTAAAAATTTTTTCTAAAATAATGCATTATTTGCGAAGGTGTTTTCATAAATATGAAAATTGTCCTTATCCAAATAAATACTTTATTCATCACAAGTATTTCATTATAATCAAAATTTCCCTTAACATCATTCAACTTTAATTAATATCTTATGAGATATCGCAATTTTAACTCACCTATATATACGAAGTAGCGGGTTAAAGAGAGCGTTAGGCCAAAGTAACTATTCCATGCGGACGAAGTCGCACGCAAAAGCTAGTTAATGAATAATGATTCACTGCTAGTTTATATCTCCTAACAACTTATACTCTCAAGGTATTAAGTTCATGTCTTTTATAATTTCCTGAAATAAGTAATAATTAAAAAAGATTATTACTTTTTATTTGTGTCATCCATTGATTTGCCTTGTTTTATAAAATAAAAAGTTTATTTCATATCCGGTGAATAACATAACTTTGAAAGATAACTTAAAAATGTTTCTGTATTTATCTTATAGGCAATGATGATAGGAAACAGTAGTACACTGTGGTAAGTAATAAGTTTAAAATTCCCCGACTTATCAATACTAACACGCTTTGGCATATCGATTCTGTTATGTTGTTGATTACGACAATCATTCTCGTACGAGCCAGAAAATTTTGGTAACATTCCTAAGGACTGCTCGTCTCAACTGTTATTGTTGTGACAATGTCGCAATTCAAATGCGCCGGCGACGTAATTGATTTACCACGGCGTATTAGGCTAAAGGCCGGTCGTTTGTCAAAATGTTGTGCTTCGGAGTTACGTTGCGGCATGATCGAGTTGTCATTAGTCAAGTTGTTCATCACGAACACCGAATATTTTAAACATTATTTGTAAATTTATAGCTTTGAGTTCAATGAGAGACGAGTTCTGGAGAGCAGACCGCGTCTTGGCAAGCGTAGCGTAGGAGGCCCTCCAGCGCGATGGACCGACACGTCTTGGAAAAGATCGCTGGGGGCTGGATGAGAAAAGCGGAGGAACGGAATACTGGCACAGAATTTAGGAGACTTAAGACATAAGTAAGAAAAAAGATTTGCATCTTTCTTGATGATTTTAAACTAACCTTCTCTGTACGCCCAAGAGCAGGTCACAAAGAAACAAATATTGTTATGAAACCTTAACAAAGGTAATAGATTTTTTAAATTATTCTAGACTCCTACTCGTCTAAAAAGGGATACCTAATGAAATTGCTCATCAAACAATTTAAAAAATAACTTTTCTTCTGAAACTATTTTTAACATACGTTAAAAAATAGTTTTCTGAAACAATTTTTGAACGTTATCAGATCGTGTTAAAAAATAGTTTCAAATTAAAGAAAAACCGAAAACATCAATACATTAATTGGCATAATGCAATGAGTTAGTTACTTAAACTTCATCCATTTTAACTCTTACGCGCTGGTTTTCTATTGAAATTAAATAATTAATCGCATGTCAACATCGCCCATATTAAAAGGGTAAAAACTTAACATGTCTCATGTATATTTACTTTGCAAAGCAAGGCATATAATTAAGGATTAAAGTGAATTTCCTTAGCTAGGCATTCAGTAAGGTACTAGTATTTTTTTGTTATAAGAAGATTATACCACTTTCTAATTTATACAATGCTACAGCCTATAGTATATACCTATGACATAATTACAAATTAATGGTTCAATTTCTAATTTTATTACATAAAAAAAAAAATATATTTTTCAAATTCGGGGGAGATATAGTTTGTATAGCCAACCTCCCTCACACATAGGTATATGTTATTATATAATAAGTGTAGCTGTACACTTATAATATACTGTTTTGTATATACCGGAGTGAACTCACACAATAATAAATGCATAATATTTATAAAAAAGTCTTCAACAAAAAAATATATAATGTCATTATTATAACTTGTAATTTTGATGACCATTTGAATAAACAAAAAACACATTCAAATGTCGATAAAACTTATCATTTTATTACGTAGTTTTATATACAAAACCCACCTGTCCGCAATTAAGTGCAATATAAAAGTGTTTTACATAAAATTGTCATATAAACATTCGAGTATTATAAAAAAATGTACCGCCGTGACCAATCTTAAATTAATTTAATTACTTCAGAACGGACTTATTGATAACCGAGAGTTTTAAATTAATGGAGATAAATCAAATAACTGTCCTCGATGTCTAATTAGTGAGTTTACGATATATAGGTAATAAACACTCAACGACTACGGACAGACAGACAGACAGACTAGACGAATCTATAAGGGTTCCGTTTTTTGCCAATTGGCTACGGAATCCTAAAAATTCATAACTTCTTTAAATCCACTTTTTTCTCCATCAAAGTTCATTAGCGGTCAACAACGTCCTTGCGGGACAACACAAAGACGAGTGTGCCAGACCATACGCGGTATCAACATGACATCGAGTTGTTTAATGACCCGTGGCACTGGTAATAGTATCTCCAATCGATTGTCTCATCTAGTCCCGGTAACAGCCAGTCACCGCGAGATCGAGATCGAGTCACGTATTCGATTCGTTTTGGAACTTCTTCTAATTACCTGAGATATGTCAAACATTGTCCGCGACGTTAAAGTATGAGCGGTAGCGTGAATGGGAAAGGATGGTTTAAATATCTTATCTTTAATTATTAAAATGATTAAAAGTTGCGCGTTGAAGATGGTCTGTGCATCAGTAGTCCTATGCATCTATCGAAATTTAATCAGTAGTTTCATTTTTCCTGCGTCATTCCGGATACCTTGTTTAAAAATTATAACTGTGATTTATGTATTTATTAATTAATTAGATTTCCACAACAACTCGAGTATATATTTGCCGTGTGTTTTTCGATGAACTTTTCTCTGTTGACCGCAAATGGCCTTCATAGCTTCACCGGGTAAGTGTCGAGACCTCTCAACTTAAATAGATTGCAGTGTCGTGGTTATTAAACATACAATTCATTTTTTATCACAGCCCAACTCTTAGCCGCAGGTCCGATAAAAGGCGGCTTGGGGATAAAGAACTGTTATAAATAAAAAACAGGGTTTTCTTCAGAGCTTTGTCTGAAGAAAACCCTGAGTCGAGCAGTGCAGTCTCGGGTTATTTAAGTAAGTATATCAAATAGATGCCTTTCCACATTGACAATCTCACAGACGGTCTTAACCAATTTAAACTTTGTCGCTTGTGCCTTGCACCGCCCGTGTTGTGTTTCAGAGCGGCGCCTGCGCAACGTGTCACAACAAAATCAAGACGAGCCCGACCCAGTTCCCACAGTAGCCGTGTCGCCTCGATACATCAGCGTCCGACATGTCGCCGCACCAAACCCGTTTTTTGTACGTTAATATATATACTTTTTGTTCGGTATCGTGACAAAACTCCTTTTATGCTTCAGCTGATGAGGAAATTGTAAGAAAGTAATGTTGTGGTTTTTGCTTATGCTTGTTTGTTTAAACAATGTTGTTGATGTGATGGGATGTTTAATTTTTTCTCTCTTAAACGGAATAATGATTTCATTTGATTTTTCATCAGCCTAAAATGTCCTTAGCAGAACTAATGACTGTCCTAATGATTTCCACGTTGTCTGAGCCCTAACAGTCAATACCATCTGCTACACGCCACGTCTACCAAGTCACGAGTCACCTGGTTGGGGTTGGATCTACGCTTCTTTTTCAGTTTCGTGAGCTACAACTTTTAATAATATATTATGAAATGTATGTACCATAGTAGACTTTCTAATTACTTCTGAAATTGCACAACGTTTTGCGTGGGTTTATATAGTATTTAACGGCTTGAAAAACAGTTACTATTGTCTATAATATTCTACAGTTACTTTATAATAACTTTCAACACTGCTGCACTAAGCCTCCTCAATGATTTTCAACCATAGGGAGTCATTTTTTGACAATGCTGTAGATGAAATTCGAAGTTTATTAAATGTTTGGTGGTGGAAATTGAGAATAGATGTCCGATCACTGTTCAATAGAGTGACTTTAGGATACACTGTGCATCGAACCGCTCGAGGCAGATGCAAGATCTATGCTAGTTTAGCTGTCTATTTGGTGAAATACTGTCCTTTTTTCCTTTGGTGACCAAATTATGAACGTTTTTATACAAGAAATTCTTTGAGCAATGTATCATACCCGTACTAACATTGACAGCTGAGATGTGTACTGCAGTAAAGTTTACATGTTTAAAGTCATTCAATGGGCAATGAAGTGTGCTTAATGGATTTAAATTAAGAAATATTAAATTTGTGAAAGAACTTCAGTAATCCGACATAGCTCACGGAGTCATCAAGTTAAAGGAGCAGTGGGGCAGTCATGTATGACCTTCATAGTATATCAGTTCAAGAATAAGAATCTCTTCTTGGCAAGAATGTTGTAGGATGCCTTTCAGTCCAATGGACCGACAACTTACGAAGCGCTGGTAGGCGCTGAATGAGGAAAGCGAAAAACCGGGATATCTGACGCAAGTTGGGGGAGATTTAAGTCCACTCTTAAAACTTTAATTTCTAATATCATTAACAGTTCAATTGAGACTTATCTAAATAGACTGCGACCGATGCAAGATAAGTTCTAATTTGACAAAATCCTGTGCCGGACACTCGAGTATTCAATCACACGAGATAAAAATCAAATTATACATTCGAAGACAATTCTCACTTTGAGACGCGCGGTAAAAAGAAGTCTACAGCGGTCTCGGATCTCGTATCATTTATCAATCTAACATGGCAGTGCCAGCGGGTGGTTTCTATTAAATTCATTCGTTTCGAACATGAGAGGCCCAGTGTCTTGGCTTGTTGGTTTTGAAACTTGTGCGCTGTTACAAGTACGGTGTGTCGTAACGCGCAAAACGGCTGCTTTGGTCATCCTTTTTGACAGGTTTTAAACTGACGCGACTGACGAACTGGATAGATATATTATTCTAGCTAGCTTAAAAATGCTAACGACAATGAAAGTCCTTCTCAATAATTGTAAAACATTAGTGGAGGCTAGCGGAAGCACCGATTGCTGGAATATTAGGCGCAAAATGGGAAAACCCATGGCCAGCAACGACAACAACCAAGTAAACTACTAGTAGATCACAATATAGTCAGTTAACTATACCTACTTGACCAAAAGTAGCAAAAGATGAGCAGCCGTTTCTATTTTCATTTACCATTCTACAAAAAAGCTTAAACGACCTATAACAACCGACATCTTTTCTATCAATATCTTTCAACAATACAATATTTAAAACGATACACGTGAAATGGGTTCCAATAAAAACCACGTCTTTGCACTATGCATTAGACATGACATTGTTTCCAAATCGATATTTCCTAAAAAACCGTAAAAACTTAAATCGATCCCATCATCTCACGTTTGCATCCAATCGAAATATGATTTAAATCCCCTAATACGAGTATCATCGAATATTGCTAACGGAACTGCCATTTGTCATACCGATTTCAATATGGACGAATTTCTCACGCCCATAACAACGGAATTGTAAAAAACTAAATTTACTAGACTATATTCGAATTTTCGAATATAAGGTCACTTACACAGTTTAATCTGGATGGAAAATCGATATAATATAAATAGGAGTTGTTTAAGTACGAACATCATTTAATGTGAAGGGTCCGTACACGTCTATCTTCATTTAATTATAGAACAATCAGATTGCTTGTGACTGTTCTGAAATTAAATGAAGATTACACTGCTTTTTATATTTAAAATGTAACAAATGAACGATATTGTTTACTTTCAATGACATAATTAATCATACATCATCTTATTTATTTTGGCATCTCATAAGAGAAAAAGAGCTTTGGTGTGCTGTTTGTGCACACACATGAACATGTAGGTGTACACGTGTTTTGAGAAGACGAACCTGTAGCTAATTATGTTACCGAGCACAATATTAAGGCATTGTTTACAAAACCAAAACACTATCAAATTAATTGATTTCGTTAACACGAAACTGGTTGTTTTGTTGACTTTTTAACCTTAAAAAAGGATAAAACAACCTAAAAATAACAATGCATCCAATACTCAATTTGTGTGCCTAAACACTTTCTTTTAGTAAAATCGTAAACAACAACACCATAGTCCTTTTTAAATCTAAAACTTTCTTCCGTTTTCTATTCCACGATGCGGTACCCTAATAAAACAAGGTGCCCAACCCGCTCGGCACAAAAAACAATTATGTACATTCACGACATTTGAATTTTTTTTGTGGGCTCAATCTTGAAGTTGTTTCGACATTGTGACAGTATTCATTTCACTTTGTATTAGCTTTGCGGCTTGTTACTTCGAGAGGAGTTAATAGTCGTGTTAAGTGGGAGGTTAAGTTGCTGTGAAGTTATTCTAAGGCCTCCGCGAAGGAACGTACTTTGTTGCGTGTTTTATTGTTTATTATTCATATTTATAGGGGATATTTGTAAATTTATTTTCTTATCATTTATAAAGTTTTAATAGTCTGTTTAACCACCATGGGTTACTGTCACAAATATTCTCTTTGTTGTATATTACTTTGCTTGAAAATAAAAGTCAATATACTTTCTTCACGGTTTATTGGAGGATAGAATAATTTCGCTGAGCTATATAAAAATCTACCGTGACATCTTTATTTATCCATAGGTCGCTGGTTATATCCGGCTCGAAGGACCAATGATTATCACCATTGTAACGGTGTATCACACAGGAACTTTCATAGTTAGATTTGAATACGTCTTTGTTTTCAAACGCATCACCACCGGGGACAAAATTCCCGCATAACGAGAATTTGTCCCCGGCTACTTTGACACAAATTGTATGCCTATGCGTATTGATCATGTATGTTTTTTTTGGTTTTATTAACATTTCTCGCCTCGGAGTTTCTTAGTTCGCGCAGTGTGTTCCAAATATTAAATTTTCTTGTCATATTCTTCTGGGTAGAACATCACAACATTGAATCAGAATAGACTCAGTTCACCATTACAAAATTATTTTTTATAAAACGTAAGATTTTTTAAAAAACGATATTTGCTAAATTTTTTGCTCAATTACATTTGGACATTTTCATAGCACTCCATAATATAAAACAAAGTCACTTTTTCTGTCCTTATATGTATGTTAAGGTAAATCTTTAAAACTACTTTACGAATTAAGATGCGGGATTTTTAAATAAAAAGAGTGATTGAAGAGGAAGGTGTATATGTGTAATAGCACTCAGTAAATAGTGAAGAAATGGTCTTTTGTTAGCGGTGGTACCGGCCGGCCGGGACAACGGGAGCGTGCCTATTATCAAATTGCCATGTGCGAAACCGGGGCGGCTCGCTAGTTTGAAATAAACTATTTAATAGGGATTTGATATTGTGCATAGTTTAAAGATACTTCACAGTTTTGACTATCAACCTTTTATTGACTAGACCCATGTTTAACGACAATCAATGTCTTAGGCAAGGTAAAGAACTGTCGCTTACACAGCGACATCTAGCCCCATATTAAGCGAGGAGCTGGTAGTTAGGGTACTAAACAACTGATAAACGTACTTATATATTTTTTTATAAATACATACATATAATACATAGAAACATCGGTAATAGAGAGCGTCGGTGGCTCAATGGTGTGGACTGTCGCCTTCCTACCGGGAGGGCTGAGGTTCAAATCCCGACACGTACCAATGTATTATCGTATTTCCGAAAATATATGTACGTTATCTGACGCTCTTACGGTGAAGGAAAACATCGTGAGGAAACCTTCATACACGCCTGCGAAGAGATTTGAAGGTTGTGTGTGAAGTCGTCCAATCCGCACTGGGCCCGCGTGGACGACTAAGGCCTTATCACCCTATACGGGTAGGCTCGTGCCCCTCGGTGGGGACTTTTAATGAGCTGATGATGAATACATAGAAACACCCAAACACCAAATGGGTCGAAGATGGCAGCTGCCAGAGCTTCACTTATATTACGGCATATATGTCTAACCCTTCTTACCATGAAACACTGGATTCATCCTACTATAAACTGTATATCACTAGTACTTAAAGATCAATATATCTTTGTAATGTTTTAACACTACAGGTTAAGACCACATCCAATACATGTTTTATGAATGATTTACATAATATAATTGATCATCTCGAGTGTCCGTGTATTGATTAACATGGGACGTATAACACCCCTTGACCTGAGCTAGACAAATGAACTAAATGAAATTTGGTCCTCTCTATCTTAGTTATGCGATATTCATCTTTACTACTAAAGACTTAGAAGTCGATTTAAAATGATGTAGTCATTTTGTTTGTATGATTTGGAAAGTTGACCCTCATTTGTTGATATTAAAATTAAGTTTATTGATAGTTTTATGAGAAACATAATTGTTAAATAGTGAATTACGTAGTGTTACTAGTTGATGCCTACTGTTACTTCTTCTATACCGATATATTCAGTGTTTAATTTAGGTACCTAGTTGACAATATTAGCAAACATTTGAAAGTCGATATGTTATCCAAATTTTGCTAAAAAATATATTAAATTTGGATTTGAAAGCAGTTCATACATCTTCTTATTTGTTGTGTCTTGAGTTAACTCAAATTAAGTTTAAGGAAATTCTTGTATACTCCCACAAAAATAAATATTGATGTCGTTCTTTCTGATGGAACGAGATGTCATTTCTTTAACATCAAGTTACTAACTTGTGACGTAATGGTTTTAGTTACATGATCTAAGAATTGTTTTACGAATGCTTTTTTAACAGGCAACTTCGAATAAGTCAATCAATTTGATTTCATTTGATATATAACAAATTCTACAGATACCTAAGCAACCTTGTAATTTAAATAATATGTTTTATAGCGAATTTTTCTAATTTTCAATCAAAATAAAACTTATATTAAACTACACAATAATACATACCTTTGTAAATGATAAAAAAAATACGGCATTATTAGTTATTAGTTTAAAAATTAGAAATCAGTGCCCCTCTGGTACTGATGAGCCGTTTGCTTGTTTGCCCGCTATAGCATAAAAGTGAATCAACGTAAAATGATCTTGCTCAATACATTCACATCCTATTGACAAAGAGCGGAGCTATTTTTGCAACTTTATATGTCGATGACTCGTATTCAATACGAGATCAATAAAATTACTGTATCTTGATAAAAATAGGCATGCGTAACGTGTGGACGAGATTTTATTGCTATGGTTTACTCGGTCGATGATATTATTCCTAAATGTATTTAGGGTAATAAAAGTATTTATATGCTCTTAATTTTGGATTTTTATAATAAAGTACATGTAAGTCCAATTAATAATCTTATCCTAGTATAGTATTAACTTTGATGATAGATTGATTGATTGTTTCATTAAGCTATCATAAATATTAGTTTGACTTTCAAATATGAGACTTTTACTTAAGACTACCAATGCTTGTAACTAAAACATTAAATAAAATAAATAAATCAATATCCACCGACATTCACACAGCGCCATCTAGCCCCAAGTTAAGCGTGAAGCCTGTATTATGGGTACTAAACAACGGGTAAATATACTTATATATATTTTTTTTTAGTAAATACATACATAGAAAACACGCAAACCATTACAAACATGTTCATACACTCAAATATTAGTGCTGCCCGGGGATCGAACCCGGAACCCATAGTGTTGCAGTCGACCTCTCAACCGCAACACCAAATGGGTCGTCATTCCATAAACTATAACTTAACTAACTACTTAATTTCTTCTTTACTTGTAAAGTTCACAGTATGTTGACCTCTCTTCAACCTATCGTAGTTCAGAGCTAGTTATAGGTCTCCCCTAATTTGCACTCAATATCCCGGTCATCCACTTTTCTCATCCACCGGTGACCTCTCGCACGTCGTCGGGCCGAAGGACGTCCTACGCTACGCTTGCTACACTCCAGAACTTGTCTGCTCAATCGGTCCTGCGATATACGTGACCAGCCCACTGCCACTTCAACTTGCTGATCCAGACACTTCAATTGTCACCACTCAGCCAAATGTTGACTACGATATCTGTATCTTTACGATATTTCGTGAAATCCAGTAGGAATGCGTACTTTGATTCTACATTAAAACCAATTTAGACCCGTCGGGGTTTCATTGGCCAAACTGCGTCAGCGTGTCCATTTATACACGATATTGCAATGGGAACACGCATTAGTCACCAGTTTCGTGATTTAGCCGTATCCATTGGCGGGACGGTGGATAATTGCAGTCGTGAACTCCTGATAGCGCGAAGTTACTTTTGCGTAAATGTATGATTGTGATGTGACTAATCGGTGTGCTGTGTCCATTGTTTTATTTTACACAAATTAATGAGTACGCATATTGAAATCGGATAGCAAATAGGAGATAAAGAATACGCAAATTAACTAGTCATTTACCACGTAAACATGCAAGTTGCATCAAGCACAGAACTAATTAAGGTTAATTGTTTTAATACAGATTTAAATAGAAGTGTGCATGCAGTCCACTGCTGGACATAAACTGCCCCATTCTGCTCCGCTTTTCTCATAGGTATAGTATCTACAATATTTATATTTATTCAAACAACATTTTAAATACTTCTCAATAATGAAGTACCTAATTATTTTTTATTGTATGACTGACTATTTAATTCATAAATACCGTTCTCAAAGTCAACTGCCTCTGTGATCTAGTGGCATGAGGGTTGGTTTAAAACGCTGAAAATCCAGAGGTCGGTCGGGGAAAGCATCGTGAAAGTCACCATGTGAGATTCAGAGTTTGGTTAGGCAATGGTAGGCTGATCCGAAATAAAGAATGATTATGCAAAGGGTACGTTAAACCATTAATTCTGACTATCATTATAGGACTCTTTTACACCCATCCCGGTTTACATCTTAGAATCGTACGAGTAGGCAAACACCTACCAATCCCATTGGGCCCGCGTGGGGGTTTCGGCCTAATTATATATAATAAAGGCCAGTTCTTGCAGTGTAACGTTATTTGTTTTTTTATGTTACAGGACGCTCACTTGGTCATAAGTGATACTCCTCACCATTGACACCATGACAGAGCGGCATTGATGGAGACCAACAACTCTAAGATAGTTATTATTCTCCATCAATACCGCATTGCACCCGACACCCAAGACAACAGATGTTAGGTCTCTTATACCCGGTAATTTCACTAGCTACATTGACGTCATCCCGGAACACAAAAGTGCATAGCACTCTTGTTTCAGTTGGCGATATTTGGCACTGTGGTGGTACCTACCTAGACAACTTAGTATCGAGTCTACCACCAAGTAATGTTGAAAATTTGTTAACGTTTACCAATTGGCCGCGGCGGCCGTAGTGCAATGGAAACACATGGGCGCCTCTCGTTCGTCCTTTACACCAAACGAGGCCGTTCGCACGCGTATTTACAGATAACGATAATTATAATTGTTATTTGCATATCAAATTCATTATTACCTGTCGTGTGCATCGAAGTCGACGAATCATTGTTCATAGCGCTTTTGAAGGACTGACATCGCTTTGTCAGGTGTTAAATGGTTGCCTGCTGATTAAAAGCTTCAAAATAGGGGCAAATTACTTTGCATTTCTGAGCAACATAATCTTGAGCCACTCCGTTATTCCGTATAAGCCGTGACGTTAAGCCATTGGTCCGGGCTGCTTTCTTAGTCTGGTTATTTTTTTATTATGATTAAGGAGCCAAACGAACATACGGTTCACGTGATGGTTAGTGACAACGCCGCCCATGAACATTTGCAAGACCTCAGGCCCCATAAATGCGTTGCCGGCCCTTTAAAATGTGCACGCTCGTTTTTTAAGGGACGCCAAGTCGTATTGCTCTGGAAATGTATCCAGTGGAAGTAATGTAACCTTAGGATGGTAGTCGTTTACAACCACCAATACATAAAAGGCCCGCCTGGTTGGTTAATACCCTATTCTCTATAGCCATACCAAGTTAGTAGGCTTGTAGGTATACGCCTGACCATGACAGAGCGGCATTGAAGGAGACCTACAACTGATACACAGTTATTAACACAAATACACGACTGAAACTGTAAGGCAGCTTAGAACCCTGAAACCAAGGTCGATCTCATTTTGCATCATTCTGACAACTTACATGATAAGTACCAGAAGTGAGTTCTTCCCGAAACACAGAAGTGCGTAACGCTCCTATTTAAAATAATTAATTATATAGAAAGGTGTCTACCATTTAAAATAATACGAATTGTATCCCGCTAATAAATCAGATAGATCGTCTACGTAATTAACCATACCTTTTATATTTATTAAGCTGAACTCGCCTATGAGAATTTTAAGTGTAACACTGTAATATGATTATATATTCGATTACTTATGCTACTTGGTTTGTGATGTTTTGAGCAGTAGAAGTCTTCGTTATAATCTTCAATTAGTTTCAATAATTGTTTTGTTCTGTAATTAAGTTCTTGTTCTTATCCTGTAGTTTTGTTATTTGTTTTGCACCTGATCATAAAATCTTTTAAAATATTTTGGGTACTTTATATTTCTCAATTGTATTCCTAAGTATTCCTTTACGATACGCAACTATATCTTTTTCTAAAGATTGACAAGCTTTTCGACAGATATTTTGAAAATAAAGATGTGATTATCACCTTTGTTTATTAAGGTTCGCCTTTCTTCTAACAATTCCTTGGTTTTTTAGGGTTCCGTACCTCAAAAGGAAAAAAACGGAACCCTTATAGGATCACTTTGTTGTCCGTCTGTCCGTCCGTCCGTCCGTCTGTCAAGACCCTTTTTCTCAGGAACGCGTGGAGCTGAAAGCTGAAACGCGTGGAAACGCGTGAAACGCGTGGAAGCTGAAATTTTTATCAATTACTCAGGTCTACTGTCCCTTGAAGCTGTGAAAAAATCAAACTTCTAAGCCAACGCAATCAAAAGATACAGCCGTTTATGCCGCAAATTTTCGACACTTGCAAGGGAATCAAACCTACAGGGTGCTTCCCGTGAACTCAGAATCTTGAATTTGGTACGAGCAACGTCTATAGCATAGATAAAGGAAAATTACGAAAACCATAAATTTTTAGTTACATCATAATATATATTTTTTAATAATTTTAAACTTACTACCCATTTCCTCATAAACGCGTAGAGGTATTAAATTGAAATTCATACCAAATACTCAGGTCTATAATACCTTTAAGCTGTAACAAAATCAAACTTCTATGTCAACGCAATCAAAAGAAACAGCAATTTAAGCTGCATATTTTGAAACTCGCAAGTACTCGCAAGGGAATCAAAACCTAAAGGGTACTTCCAGTCGACCTAGAATCTTGAAATTTGGCATGAAGCAACGTTTTATAGCACACATAAAGGAAAAATTCCAAAAACCTTTAAATTTTTAGTTACATTACAAAATATATATTTATTTTTAATAAATATAAACTTATTACTTTTTTCCTCATGAACGCGTAGAGCTATAAAGTTGAAATTCATATCAAATACTTAGATCTAATTGGTAAACCTTGCAGGTTTGTACGGAACCCTCGGTGCGCGAGTCCGACTCGCACTTGGCCGGTTTTTTTATTTATTTTCTGAGCACGGACTTTACTATTCGATGCTAATCTGTAGCAACTTCAACTAGTACCTTTCCAAGTTGTTTAATATTGTGGTCTATATTAGAGGTCTTAGAATCCATGTATTTTCATTTATCTTGTACTCGTTGTTGGAGTGGAGACCATGGGCTGAAAAACGCCCAAGGGGCAGACCATAGATGCGTTGGTGCGATGACGTCAAGAGAGTTGCTGGGATGAAATGGATGGAAGTAGCCCAAGACCGGAATAAATAGAAAAATATAAAGGAGGCCGTACAGGTAAAATAAGGCTGAGAGAAGAAGAAAAGAAGTTGTAAGCATTTATTATTGGTGAGTATAAATAACGTCGGTGGCTCAATGGTGTGGAATGTTGCCCTCCTACATGGAAAGCTGAGGTTCAAACCCAACACGTACCAATGTGTTTTCAAATTTTCTAAATTATATGAACATTATCCGACGCTCTTATTATGAATGAAAACATCGTGAGGAAACCTGCGTACGCCTGCGAAGAGATTCAATAGTTGTGCGTGAAGTCATTCAATCCGCACTGGGCCCGCGTGGACGACTAAGGCCTAATCACCTTATACGGGTAGGCTCGTACCCCTCGGTGAGCACGTTTAATGAGCTAATGATGATGATAAATAAATAATTTCTTTTTTATCGTTAATTTAAACATCGATTTACTATTATGAAAATTATTTTCATCATCATCATCAGCTCATTAAACGTCCCCACCGAGGGGCACGAGTTTACCTGTATAGGGTGATTAGGCCTTAGTCGTCCACGCGGGCCCAGTGCGGATTGGACGACTTCACACACAACCTTCAAATCTCTTCGCAGACGTGCATGAAGGTTTCCTCACGATGTTTTCCTTCACCGTAAGAGCGTTGGATAACGTACATATCTTTTCAAAGATTCGAAAACACATTGGTACGTGTCGGGATTTGAACCTAAGCCCTCTCGGTAGGAAGGCGACTGTCCACACCATTGAGCCACCGACGCTCTCAAAATTATTTTAATGTATACATAATTTAATTAATCTAATAAGTACCTATTCAATATATGCAAACTGTGAAAAATTAAAGGAATGCTAAATTTAATATTATAGTTCTAAACCCCATCTTATCCAATCGACCGTAATCTTTTACGTATCACATTAACAGAGTCTACTTCAGGCAAACAATGTTTACATGAACCCACTAAAATTAGCTGGATTCATAGAAAAACATATAAATTCCCACAAACGAATGCTCACTTCGCATTTTTTATACGCTCGTAACACGAAAATAATTCGATTTATGCGTTTACAATAAATTTTGCGGGTTTCTATATGGCTTGGGGACGTCACAAATAGTCTATTGTGACGTCATGATTGGGGAAGCGGTCATTTGAGGTCGGGACGCCGCGTTTGATATTGAAAAATCGTTTTAGAACGTTCTAGTGAAGTCGGTAAAATATTATCAGTTACAAAGCAAAATATCGCAGCTATGATGAACCCACCCAATCTCTCTACTTGGCAGTACTCTTACACGTATCTATATCACCTAATATAACGGTTATACTTTTACTATACTTGTCATCATCATCATCAGCTCATATGCGTCCTCACCGAGAAGTAAGAGCCTACCCGTAAAGAATGTATAGGCCTTAGTCATCCACGCGGACCCAGTATGGATTGGCCGAATTCACGCACACCACAACGAGTGTGCAGGTTTCCTCACTATGTTTTCCTTCACCGTAAGAGCGTCGGATTAACGTACATATAATTTCGAAAATACATTGGTACGTGTCGGGATTTGAACATGCACCCTCCACTTGGGAAGGCAACAGTCCACACCAATGAGCCACCGAGGCCTTCACTTTATACTTGTATTTATGTCTAAATGGTGTAACAGGATACTGGATACTAAACTTACCTTTCTCGTCGTCATTTGTTACCAAATACGGCTATTAATAAAATTAATCAAAGCAATAATGTGTGTATTTATATGTTTATCTAAAGCAGAAAACAAAATTGCGTACGTTCCTTTTCTTTTGCGCATACGGTTTTGGCAGACATTAACCGATTTTTGTTGATCGAGAATTTATCTCAATACTGTAAAGCTTTTAAAAACCTACTTTCAATTAAATTTGACACTGACTGTACTGTACAAAAATAACAATAGTAACAAAGTTTACCAAGTGGGATTAAATGTTCGAAGAATTGAAATGTTTACGAAACGCAACTTTTTGATAGGTATAATTGGAGGTTGACGAGATGGGAAGTTTACGAAATGGGAAGTAGCCCCAAATACACCTTGGGCACTTATATTAACATATGCATTATAAGCAACAGTAGTCATTATATCATCAGCCTACAACGACCCACTGCAGTACTCAAGCCTTCCTGGTTACCATCAAACCAACACTATCTATCTAACAACATTTATCTTTTAAACAGCTTTATGGCCTTTGACGGATTGCGGCGACCGCTATATTTCCTCCAACACTATATCAATATATGCAGTAACATTTCCATCTAATCATTAAATGATGACCTTTCTATTTCTTTTAAAATAGTAACATGATTAATAACATGACTCAGTTCAGACCACATAATTTTTACCTAAATGTCAAATGTCCATATCATAGAAATACGTATAGTTTAAATTAACCTTTCATTTCGCTTGTTTGATTACAAACACTTTCTTTAATTGTCTTACAATTCCTAACTCAAACCATCATCTTTCAAGACGAGATAGTAATGACAGCTATGTCTATTTTCGTTAGATTACGTTTACAACAAAATTTTCGACCGGAACAAATCGTTATTTAATCGAAAAGTTTATGAATCCGAAGCAAAGTGTTATGACTAATTGAAGCGTAAACATTGACTTTGAAGTATCTTTGAATTTAAAAAGTTTTTTGAAGATTTGAGTAGTACATGAATATTTTTTTTATTTTAATTCTTAGAAAGCCAACGAGCAGACGATTCAACCGATGGAATCTACATTTACCATATTACTTTTTCAGAAATTTTGGAGTATTGTGTAGCCGAATGGGTAGTCAAATGATATAATGCAGTTTAATTATTAGTAATTTTACAAAAAATAGTGGTTTAGGAAAAAATAAATTTAATAATTGCATTTGAGTCACATGAAGAGAGTAGATTTCAATATTGCTATGCCTTCCCACAGAACTAGCATCGATAAAATACAACAAGAAACAGAATATAAATCTCCGAACTACTCAAATAAGGGGGGACGGTCCGATAAATAAGTCAGTGTCGAATCCTTCCCCCAATAAAACAGGTGTCTTTGAAATATGTCCGCATTATCGAGATCAGGCCTTATACAGTGTGGTGTGAAAATCATTGTCATCAAAATATGCACTTGGACTGGGCGGGCGCTTTTATTTTGTTATTGCCTACGTAAAAGTGTTTCATCTTTTATGATAAAATTTGCAAACTAGGTGGTAGACTCGATACTGAGTCGTCTAGGTAGGTATCACCGCAGTGCCAGATAATGTCTCGTGAAACAGGAGTGTTGTGTTTCGGAAATAGGGCACTGTGGCTAGTAAAATTACCGGGTATGAGAGACCCGAGTATAACATCTGTCGTCTCGGGTGTCGGGCGCATCGCGGCGTTGATGGAGGATAATAACTATCCGTTGTTGGTTGTCGCTCTGTCAGGTTAGGTGTATCACTGACCATCAGTTGAGCGTCCTGACGTCCTGTACACTTATACTAACATAAAAAAAAATAGTAAACCTGGTGATTACTGGCAACTTTTGTCAATAACAGGTACCTCGGATCCATCTCATATTTTCGAAAATGGAACACAACACAGTTTCTTGCATGTGACGTAAAGGCAAAGATAAAGTACTTGCAGCAATTTCCCTGGGTAATGGGATGATATTTACCTAAATACCAATCACCTGTGGTAAATATGGGATTCCCCATTTAATATTACGGGAAGATCTATTTTCATGGTAACATTTCTGTGAAAGTACAAAAATAGCTTTACCACATTCCGACTTAAATTCATAATTGTGTATTTTTTAACGGCAATTTTATCGTCCCTAATGTGTCCATACGAATTATGACTTTGTAAATTAAAAAGTATCGTTATGGAATTTTTAAAATAATAATCATATTGTATTTCGTCTCTCGAAATGAGCCATCCTGTGTATAGAACCGGACAAAGTCCGGTTACAAAAACTGGGAAGTCTCCGGAGATGCGATTACCATCCGGCTGACAGACGCATCACTAATGCAGTGAGTGTTACACCCGCCGCATTTAATATTCGCGACCAGATTGTAGCAGTGTTATACAATCCAAAAGCATAGTTCAAAGAAAAGGCTCTTTAGAATTAGAAAACTCACCACACAGGCTAAATTCGAAGTGATATGGTGAATGTTTATAAATACAATAACCATCTTAGTCAGTGGCGTGCACAGGATTATGAGTAGGGTATGCAAGTGAATGACACTAATCGCAAAAACAATAAATACCTAATTCACTTTTTGCTAAATGAGTGCTATGATTTTCAATCTGTAGAGAAAATGGGCGAATAAGTGGGAATCATTTAATATGTTGACGATTTTCCTGGTTGTCTGGACGCACAGGGTATGCACTGCTTATTTGCATATATGAAGTGTACGCCACTGGTCTTAGTGGACCATTGCTTAAAGCGCCTTCCGTAGCACATAGGGTTTTTTTTTTCGACTTTTAGTAAGCACTTAAGCCGTCTATGTGCTTTTTTGCTGTGTTTTGAAAAGTGATCAATAGCAGTATATAGTGGCACTGTATCTGTACAATTTTCAAGTATAAGACCTTCTATATATAATTCTTCTATGTATAGAATATGTCGTCTCAGATGACAGACGCAATGTAGTGTTGATGGTACTTAATTGCTATGTACAGTTATTGGTTTTCGCTTAGACATGATGATGTTCTTCGATGTAAGATAGAAAATAGTCAAGAACTTGTTTTACCAGTCATGAGCGGACAAAGTCACGACATCTGTATTGAGATGTTATCTGCTAGCAACGTGACAGATCGCGACGATTCAATGTGCGCTCGCGCATCTTATTGTAGAATCTTCGGTAACCATGAGTACTATGACTTTTTTGCTTGATGATGGTATAGTAGTCCATTTAAAATAGGAACAAAATAGGCATCTTCAATTAAAGTCACTTCAATTCAAACACAAAATTCAAATAATTTGATGTACGACGTTTTCATAAAATTCATGTTTCCGACCTTTTTATAATAGTATATAGTACACTTATGAGTGTAAGTATTTTTTCTCGTATTGTTGGATATCATAACACATAATAAAATGTTTTCACCTCTAAACATAAAGTGAGAGAGAGAAACGCTCTTATGTCATTTTGGATACAATTTAACGCTCCTGCCCGCCCCGACCTGCCGGTAACGCTGCAACCCTCAAAAATAACAGTATTTCTCCACTATTTAACGTATTTTATTTACATATAAACCGTCCTCTTAAATCACTATAACTATTAATAAAATTAAGCTGCATCAAAATCCGTTGCGTAGTTTTACAGATTTAAGCACACATAAGGAAATAGGGACAGAAAACGCGACTTTGTTTTAAACTATGTAGTGATTTCAAGATGACTAGACGGTTGAAAATAGCTTAAAAGTATAAACTTTACCTCACTCACTGGTCGTCTCATTCAGCGGGTGATCGGAGCAACCTAATTTTGATATCCATAAAAAAGTATATGTTTATATGAAGTGATCGGCGAACTGGGAACTGGCAAATCACAGATTAGAATATGTAGGTTGAATGTTTGTGTAACAGTCAGCAATGTTACTGTAGGTGACGTTGAGGTCGTTTAAAACTACTGCTTTTAATTTTAGATTACAGGATTCAACAGATACATTATTAAAACTGTTAGATTTAGAATAATTACATTGACGATCGATGCTATAAGCATGTTCCAACGTCTTTTTATCTTTTTTCAATTCAACTAATATTTAATCCGGCACCCAGTGATACTCGTCAATCTAAAGGAGAATCAAGTGCGTTGCCAATCTTATGATTGGAATACGTTTCCTGCCTCCTTCTGATGACCTGAATCAACCTTCCGGTTATACATGCCAAAACGTGAGAAAAACGCAAGGGACAAGAAAGGTTGAAAAATATAAAAGGGAGATAGAAAATAAATGTAACCAGAAAAAGGCAGGCCTTGGGAGATAGCGGACAAATGTTTACTTGGCTCATACAGAATTTTAAGTGTCGTAGTTGTAAAGTCACCAACCAATTCGTTTGATATCTGCTCAATACAAATATAATTGTAAATCAAAATGTCCTTTATATTGATATTGATCTATATTTATTAATGGATTTTATGTAAAGTCATCCCACTTATCATATACCACGATGACGATGAAGACATTCGCAAAGCTCTAATCGTTTAATTTCATTGATTGAAACACTGTCCAATTGCATGTAAAAGCTAAGATATTTCCCACTGAATGCCTAATTTACTTCTACATTTGTGTCCTGAATTTATGAAAGCAACGCCCCACTAGTTCTGTGCTGTAAGCCAAGGGGAGGGCGGGGCGTGCAGTCGCAACAGAAATAGCGTTTGACGTTTGTATCCGTGGTGGCGCCTGTTCACTGTCAACTACGCAGAGTAGATTATGTATAGAGACTCCAGGTGGTCGTTTTTAGGAATTCATAAAAATTAGCCCTTGAGGCTGATCCATTCACGCTTCGCAAACTGTGAAGGTCATCAGAGGTAGAAAACAAGAAGAAAAACTAAAAAATATTTACATGAGTTAGCCAATCATAAGTAGTCTTTAATCTGTTTTTCCCTATATTCTTAGTCGGCACGCGAATTGTAGAATTGAGTTCATTATCAACCTATGAATAAGACACTCAGTACCTATTTCACTTGGACTACTCCAAAAGCCACTTTTGTCCCGAACTGGTGAGATTAGGATTTTTGTTCAGCAAGATCGATACAGGCAGGAAAAGCTAGATTGAACCTTGAGTGATCCAGGCTAGAGCTTATTACATCCAAATTCAAAAAGAAAATCTATATGGAGGTGAATGAAATGAATGAATGAACGATCCGACCGTTTTCGGTCATGGCGACCACTTCGACTCCTAAACAAAAAACGGAGTCCAAATTCGGAAGCGGTCTAATGCGCAGGATATATTAGGGTGCACAAGCACGCGCGCAAGCACAGGTGCACACACTTTTGCCTAACGGAACGGAAATCCGCTACGATTAGAGAAAGACTTGGATGCTGTGTCTGGCCGACGAAAGCAGCTACGCCAACTTTCATCGCCCTTAAGGCCATACACTTTGCCTTCCTCTACGCTGGGTCCACCACCACCAGTTGCATATCTGCATTGGCATGCCTTCCCCACCGCAGCCCCTTTTAATATGGAGGTATTGAATACTTATTTGAATTAATACTTAGCCCAATTATATATCTTGAAAAGACAGCACGTTGGTACGAGCTTTACCTTTGCCTTCTCGCAAAAGTAAAGCTCTAAGCTTGTATTAAAAAAATCAAACTGACTTCGACCTTAATGAATAAAGTGTAAACTTCCTTTAAATGAAAATAAATATTTTTGATTTGATTTTTTGAAGCTAGTATTAATCGAGTTTTAGTGTATAATCTATGAACGTACTCTACTCTATACATCTAAGGAGGGCGCGTTAAAATTGAAAATAAATTCAATATCAATTTGAGCGCGCGCCAAGTGGCGTGCCGCGCGCGCGACGCTGTACGGCACTCGAAGGCAAGGTGCGGTTCCGATGGATCGATAATGGTTAATTATTTAAAATACAAATTTTTAGACCATTAATATATTATAATAATGTAAGGGCAGTGTGGTTTATCGGCTAGCGTCTGGTTGACGATCGCGTAATCATGGTCAATTAGTCTAGATACGAAACCAATATGTGGGAAAAAGGGTTACCTAAATTTTTATCTTAAATTACACTGGTCTCTCAATTAATTTTATATATCCTTTGTTTTTTTATTGCTTATATAGGCAAACGAGCAGGCGGCCAATCTGATGGAAAACGGTAACCGCCGCTCTTGGACAACTGCAATGCCGAGGGCAAAGCCATGCCGCTGCCTATCAAGAGGTACATTATGGTTTTGCAATATATGAAGAGTATAATAATGTAAGGGGTATAAAATTAAATAGAAATTAAAATGTATTAGTTAAGGGATATAAAAGTTGTTATACTGTTATATTTATTCATTGTATTGAAAAAATACGCATCCACCGAACCCACCCTTAAGTACACTGTCGTTTCTCTATCGTCGAGAAATTTTAAAAGTAAACGCTCGCGGATTTATGGTGGTTCTGTATACATTCGCGCGTCATACTGTGTTCCCTGTAACCGGACTGTTTTGAACAAGACCGCACTAAGACGCGTGTGTTTAAACATGTACGGAAGAAAACTTTATCTCAATTCGTCTTAATTGAAACACGAATGTTTTATTAGATCGAAGAATCTTAGTAGCATCAATTTAGATTCAGTTGTCTATGCAACTTGGATAAGTAAATAAATAAAAAAATATATCTACTGACATTCATACAATGCCATCTAGCCCCATTTAAGCATTAGCTTGTATTGTGGGTACTGATAAATGGACATTTATATTTACTCTACAACGTTTTTTAAATACATACAAATTATACATACCTACATAGAAAAACCCTGACTTATATAAACAGACATTTTATGCACGAAAATAAATAAATAAAAAACCTAGACTTATATACTATCCGGAAATTGAACCCGGAAACTTTGGCGTCAACTTTTCCACCATCACACCACTTGAGCCGTCAAATAGTTCAGCATTAATATCTGTGATGATGCTTCATATATCTTCTCTTCTGTTCACTCTACTGCAGTCCATTACTGAAGATACTTTGTCTGCATTTTGTGCCAGATATCCGTCACGGTTTTTCTCATACTCATGCTTTGATAAACAATAAACAAACTTGATGCACAATTACGAAAAAATATCAACCAAAAATGTCACTTACGTTGACTTATTGTTATATTTATGAAATAAAAATTATTCATTAAAATTTAGATCTTAAGGCGTCATTAAATAGGTACAAATTAAAAGCTCGAGAATACGACTGTATCACTGACATGTCGTGAGCGACGTGATTAGGAATGAAAATTTTGCTCAACTGACGCGACGGGCAAAATTTTGCAGCGGACACTTTTGTAGTGATTTATTTTATCTAATTTATCTCAGTACTCATGGTAAGCTATCGCAAGTGTATTGAACCGAAAGACATCATATGCTACATTCACCAAGGTTCCATTGTTTATTCATCCCATTTAATACAAATAAAACCAAATTACTCCATAAGTGTATTGATTAAATTGAAAATAAAGCCTTTTCAACGAATATTTTTTAATAAACCAATAAAAACAAAGTTATTTTTACATCACTAAATCGTAACCAATGTGTTTTGAATCGAATGATCTTGATTTAGATTTTATTGAACCTGTCACTTTGCCATATTCCAAACCAAATTCCTAGATCTATCATAAATTCATATTTATCACTAAGTCAATATAAATCACAGACTTTATTACGAACGCGTCTGTCCGTACGTGCACTATCATTCAATTATAGACACACAGTCATGACAAAAGTATGACTATTTACGAGGTACAGTCAATAGCAGATATCAATTCCCAATATCCATCGACACAAAAAAATGTGACGGGCATAAGCCTTCGCTCCCAATACAATATATGTATCATCATCATCCGGCCTTTTTAGATGATTGAAATAGCGTTTATTTGGCGACTAAATATGCAGATTCTAGAAAGCACATATGCCACGCAAACTGAGGAAGTTGCACCGGACTGCTCATCACGATTTTGCCTTTAAGCCTTTCTGACTCTCTCTCTTTCTTCAACCTATCGCAGTTCACTGGGCATATGTCTCCCCTATTTTGCGCCAAATATCCCGCATTCTGGTTCAGCTGAAAATATTATATGTATATAACTTAAACATATTCCATACATAAAGGTAACTGTCTTTGTGGGATGTAATGAAATGCACCATAGACGTGATTTGTTACAGTTAATCCGTAGTGGGCCTGCTTAATGTGTTAGGGCTCAATCTCCCCATATCTCTGATATTTCAAAAGTAGTTGCACCCTGCAGGCTCTTCATCGGAACGTTATACATTAAATATAGATAGTAATAGACTTAATTCATTGTTACATGTATGTCGTCGACTGTACAACTAATAGAAATAACCTAACAGAAGCTCTGTAAATAAATTTAAAATCTACAAGCGTTCGACTTGCACGTCATATATCGCATGACATTGGTACTGAAATACATAATCCTAGTCGTAAAATGGTAAGCGGCTCATCAATCATGGTGGAACAAAAAGACAAGACACGTCGAACGCGTCGATAAATTGGGTTAAAGATTGTTTTCCTTGGACCGGGAATAGTTCAAGACAAGGGAGAGATGGGAAAGCGACAGCGCAGTGCTTTGGCTATAAAACTTTAGTTTGAATTGTGTTTCTTGGAATTTTACGATGTAATTGATCATGACTATAAAGCTCAAACGAATCTAAGAGTTAACTTTAAAGAGCAAGTTTTTCAAATTTTTGTGTGTTTTTAAAAAGCTTTCGAATTTATAAAAAGATTTAACTTATAGATTTTTATTATTTCGTATATTTTGGTTTTATTCACATTTGCAGTAGATATTTTTTCTTTTACTTCCTTTCAATAAGATGTTCATACACGGCTAGGTAAGGTTACCTTAGCTCGTGCGTAACACCAAACCAAAACCCCGTTTTTTATCGATATAGGCAGCAAACGAGAGTTAGGTGATCCGATAGTCATGTCACAACATCTCATCAAAAAAACGGGTGTTATGAAATTGTTATTTTACCATGTAAGGATTATTCGACGACCATTGTGTTGCGTTGGAGGTCGCCGCAACACTAAGGGTTCCGGGTTCGATCCCCGGGCAGTACAAACATTTGTGTGCATGAACATGTCTGTTTGTAATGTCTGGTGTCTATGTATAATATGTATGTATTAACAAAAAAAAAAACGTATACATGTATGTTTATCCGTTGTTTAGTACCCATAATACAGGCTTTACGCTTAACTTGGGCTAGATGGCCTGTTGTGATTGTCAGTAGTATTTATTATTATATTTATTATTATTGTAATTAGCAAATAAGTCGCCTGAAAATCAGGTTTACCTAGTTCAGGCAAATGTGAATTACGTCGACCTATTTTAAATTTGAGCTTGTCATGTACATTTATTGGTTTTAAATGAAATAAATAATATTTTGATTTTGATTTTGACAAAAAAAAGTCCCGAAGCCCTAAAAAAGTAAACCTGCGTTGAAACTTAAAGGCATCAGAAACAATAGATTCTCCATTGTGTCTGGATTCCTGGCGTTCAAAGGGTTAATCGATTACTCCCATTACTCTAATATCAGTGTATCATCATCGTAAACCACAGCCCACTGCAGGACACAAGGTTAACGGGGACGTATGTGGTGAAGCAATACTGAAATATTGAACATGTAAATTGAAACATCTCACCTCGTCCCCCGACAACGTTATAAAACAAATGTCAAACACAAGCGCGTCACTGTCAATTGTGGCAAAAGCATAAAATTGAATTGAAACGCTGACGCTTAGCGCCGTCATGTATCGTTTCCGCGTGTCAGGACTCCTAACGGGTGTCGGTGAATTTTGCATGCGAATGCGGCGTCTAATGTGACACGTGACAACCCTGCCTGCTTGCAACGTACCATTTGACAAGACTCATTTTTTACACGGCTCGTTTTTGACGAGGTAGGTACATTTTTGACACGGTTGTTTTGCTGTCGCGTAGATAGAACAAGTGACGAGCGTTCTTGGAGACAGTTGCTTCTTCAGATATGTGTATTATGGAATAATGCTGAAGGGCGAATGAGAAATCAGGTGTAATATACCTAAGTGTTCCATAAGACTGCAGTGTCCTGCAATAAGTTAAAGCTTGTTAATGAGTTAGTTACACACCTTAAATCTTGCGATATAAGAAAATAAGCATGAGGCATTATTAATTAATTAATTAATTTTATACTCTCATGGTTATCTAAAAATCTTCATCAATGGAAGGGCCATACGTCAAAAAATCTAAGCATCCCAGTTCTTTGCTCCACCACACTAGAACACCAAACAAACGCATCACTTTGCACTGTGACGCAAAGCGATAGTGCGAAACAATAAATCATTCGAGCTCAGTTCAACGCCGCGACATCCGATCCCGATGTGTGAGCATGCACTGACGCTCCAGCTTTTGCTAGGGCTTTCAATATCATTGTAAACTTTTATTTAGAAACCCATTTTGAAGCTATATGGTGTAAGTGGTTGAGATGTCGGATCTCACACCAAGGGTTCCGGATTCGATCCCCGGGTAGTAAAAACATTTGTGTGCATGAATATGTCTGTTCGTATTGGTCTGGGTGTTTTCTATGTAAAATACGTATGTATTTACAAAAAAATAAAAATAATATGTTTATCCGTTGTTTAGTACCCATATTACAGACTAAATGCTTAGTTCGAGATTAGGTGGCGCTATGTGAATATCAGTAGATATTTATTTACTTATTGAAAAGAAAAAGTTCGTTAGCGAACAAGGAAAAGCACACAGTGAGTACAAAAAAAGACTAAACCTACTAGCCGTGTGTCAAAACTCACGACAAAAATGTGAAATCATGTTTCGCCTGAGATGTTTCTAGAGCGATACTTCAATCGAGCCTTCAAATCTTTAAAAATAAGCGTTTTGTCTTCTAAAGAACCTACAACGCATTTATATGTCATCAGGTATTGCAGATATCCGATGGCCGTTGGAGCAGACGAGTTCTGGAGTGGAGACCGCGTCTCGGCAAGCGTAGCGTAGGACGCCCTCCGGCCCGATGGACCGACGACTTGCGAAAGGTCGCTGGTGGAGGCTGGATGAGGAAAGCGGAGGACCGGGATATCTGGCGCGAAATGGGGGAGACCTATGTCCAGCAGTGGACTGCGATAGGTTGAATAGGAAGGTATTGCAAATGTACATAAGAGATGGTGTCATTTAGTATCAGTTTGTTCATAAGTAGAATTGGAGCGCCGGAGGCTTATTGGTATGGCCAGGTTTGGAGGGTGCAGGTTCAAATCCCGCCACGTACAAATATTATATTAAAGTTTTTTCATTGTTATATGTACGTTTATCCGACGCTCTTACGGTGAAGGGAACCGCGCATGCTTAGGAAACGATTCAAAGGTTGTGCGTGACGTCGGCCGATCCGCATTGGGCCTGCGTGAATGACTAAGACCCTTACTACCCTTTACGGGTAGGCCCTTGCCTTCAGTGGGTATGTATATGAGCTGATAATGCCGTTTGCTCGTTTGCCCTCTATAGCATATTTTTTTTCTAAATGTGACAACCCTAAAAAGTGTTTTGGCGCGGAATCCGCAGTCACCCCTCGTGTCCGCTCCATGTTTATCTGTGGTTTACTGCGCAAACATTCGTCATAAGTATTACTTACGCTACAATGTCATCCCTTTACCATAAAGGAAGTAGGGTTAAAGTGTTTTGAAACTCTTTGGTAGTATTTAGTTTTGGAATACATAGTTAGTGTTTGTCTTGGCGTGGCGGTATGGCGCGTAAGGCGAATCCTTTCGCCTTAATAGTGAACGATTTTGCTATAATCGGCAGTATTATCATAGTTGGCATTCAGTGGCGTGCACTCTATATATGCAAAAAAGCAGTGCATACCCAGTGCGTCAGACAACCCGGAAAATCGCCAAAAAAATTAAATGATTGACACTTATTTGCCTATTATTCTTTACAAATTTAAAACCATAGGTGATTTTCTGTTTTCAACAGCACTCAATTTGACAAAAAATATATATTTTGTCATTAAAGTGTCACTCACTTTGCATACCCTAGTCATATTTTTTATTCTTTGCATTTTATGGAATATGTTGTCTGAAAATAAACAATTTAAATTTGGATAATCTCTGTGCACGCCACTGTTGGCAGACGGTTGGTAAAAGCAGAATATTAAACAATGTGTTTCATAATAAAAAGTTCTAACAGTATGAGCTTTTTTTTTTCAATGTATAAAGACGGCAAAACAAAATATGTTTACACTACAACCCCTTCATTGCCGATTCTAAACTGAGCCGTCTTTTATAATATCCATTCGAAAAGACATTGGTACGTAGCGGTTTTTGAACTGCCAACGCTTTCAAAATATAATATTACATGCTTAAAGATATTAAGAGCTTTCTCAGCACTAATATTTAAATTGAATTTACAGAAAATACAATCGTAGTCTCACAAACAAACGGTTAGCAACTTTAGTATCTAACAGAAGGTCTAGGCACGACTTCATGCTTCGCTTTGATCATTCCGGGAACTGTTAAGCTTCTTGAATTCGTTTATCTAGGGCTTATTTTCACTTGTAGTGACTTTCATTGCAAATAAGTTAATATCGAAATATTCATCTTGATAAAAAAAAACTTAAAATCTTCAGACATTCACACATTGCCGCCCAGTGACAAACTAAGCTACCAACATATTATATGAGACTAATTATACATTCTACATTCTATTTCACAAACATTTTATGTGTAGAAACGCATAGACCATTACAAACAGATTCAATCATGCGCACCTCTGCTACACATAGATTGAACCCGGGAACTTAGGTGTAACGTACATCTCAACCTAAATAAAACTAAAGTAGCTGACAATATAGGCGTACCTAATTACATCATTTAGATAAAATGCGTATGCGTAAATACGCATTTACGAGTACGTTAATCTAGTATTCTCTACGATACAGCAGATTCGTAAACTGATATTTCATACGCTTTATAATGGCAAACTCGCTCACTGTGCTGGAGAAGACCTAAAGTCCCACAGTGCGTCATTAATCGAGACAATCACTTTTCCTTCCGCGTCCAACAAATTTTCTGAATGTAAAATGATAATTATAATTTTCTTGTAGAAACGTCATCCCACAAAGGCGATATTCAAGCATCAGAAAACCACGTAAACTGTTGATCCCGACGCGGCTCAATTGTCTTTGATCACAAAGACATGAGTTATTCATGAGCTCCCACTTGCCGACTGTCATATCGCTTGTCAGCCAGCAATTTGCATCATAAGGGAACTTCGAACCTATTCAGACGATATTTATGGAGAGACTTTTTGGTGTAGGAGAAAGCTTTTGTATTGAAAAATTCGATGTCTTTGATACCGTATTTAGATATGTGCAGTTCAATGATGTAAAAAGTATAGATTCGTGATAGCGCAATCGCGAAATGTGTTCCGAATGCAGCGACAGCACACGTACACATATTTCGAATGAGCTCTCATTTACCTCGTCAAAGAGCCTACAACTGAATTTTCTTTGGTGGTTCCTTTTTGAGGCACGGGGGTCGTATCTACCTTTATATATACGGAATATCATTGATGCAGTTAAAAGTCAAGTTTCAATCGTGCTGCCTGGATGCTGAAATTAACGTAAAATTTTTCCCCTACATATGCTTGGTGCTGAGGAATGTATGTTAAGGCGATGTTATTGAAAGGTAATTTCAAAGTATGATTGATTTATTATCGTAACCTTACTTAAGTAAGTAAGTACTTATTTATACAAATAGTTGTGTTTCAGAGGTGAGAAAGTTATTTAACTGTCTCTCAGTTAAATAACAGAAGACTAAATACCTCTACATCACAAGATAGCAACTGGTATCACTAAATGGGCTTTTTGATAAATAACTAGGTAATTTCTTTGAAAAGACCAAAGTGAACAAATATCTACGCTGGTACTAATCAAAACCTATCTTGAAGCGTATTCACTACCATAACTCGAATAGGTCGTCACATAATTATTTATGATAAGTAAAAAACCTACAAGCATTGAACATTTTTGATCCTCAACACGCAAAGAGGAATAATTAATAAACCTCCGTTAGAATCTTAAGAAAACCTCACTGAAGAGTCAACACGTTTCGCTCCCGGGCTAGCTTTAATCTACTTGTCTCAGAGATCCGAGTTCCCATCGCTGCTCAAGTGAGAATAACTAATCATTCTTTTAATCTCCACAAGGAGAGGTTCAAAGTTCAGTAACCCGCGGTACAGCGGGGGATATTTTTAATTATTTACAGACATTTATCCAACAGTCGCGTTATCAAAGAAATTTAATTGGATTTTGGTTATACTTTTAATAGTCGACAGCGCGATTCAAAGCTCTGCGAAGCGGATAGCGCGAGGTGAATATCACGTCAGTTACGCAACTATCGTAGTG
>PQWD01006637.1:0-14316 GCA_019425675.1 Leucinodes orbonalis
ATGGGTTTTAGCAAATACGAGCTATTTGACCATTTAAAGTATGTACTAGCGTAAAGAAATTAAATGTTATCAAGTAATATCTACATTATAATTTGAAATGCCCAGGAAGGAGTGTACTAAGAGTTGTTATGTTGTGTAAGTGTTCATCTCCTGTTGATTCACGAAATAACTATATGAATAGGTTGTACAGGTCACGAAACCTGTTAAATAAAATAAAACATAATCTAAAAATCTTATCACGAGTAGGCCTGGTTCAAAATCAAATCAATGATCAAAATCTCAAGTCAACAACGAGGCGCAACTTTCATTCCAGTGACGTCATGGACTCCACCCTCGAGGTTATATCACGCAAGATGGCGTCGAGAAAGTCGGCCATCGACCCCGGAGACGACTGCGTATGCGCATGAAAGTGCGTCAACACGCGAAGCGACTATGGGCGGGATTGTGCCGGTGTTATTTTTTGAAACCTAAATTAAAAAGTATATTATTTGTATGTAATAAGTGACGATCTTACTTACTATGGATGGAACATACAATTTGTGGATGATGGCAAGAAAATAAAAATAATACGCTACGCTGATTATTTAATTATTTTTAAAGTAGTAGAAAGAACCAACACAATCATTACATCAATTATTCAATTTAAATGTATTAGTGAAGTTCAAAATACCTTGAAACAATTTAACTCGCACAACTTCAGGGTTCGCATACATTTTATAACATCAAAATATTATATTATACATATTTCATGTGATGATTTTTATATTGGGAATAGAAAAGTTGGGAGCAACTGAAACCAAACAGCAATCGAGACTCTGGCAAGTCTAAAGATTTGACCCTAGAAAGTTTTTGCCTATGTTTCCTACTACCTGCAATCTACACACATTAAATAGACACATAGATCTCTAGCTATATCTACTGAGTTCCTTGCCTGAGTCTTCTCAGTAGAATCCACTTTCACACTAATTTTTAACATCTTTTTATCAATGGTTCAAAAGTATCTTGTAAATACTAAGAAAATTCAATTCAATCAATGAATTAAAGACCCTTTCTAGAATAGTGAGCGGTTTTGGTTTTTAGATAAAACAGTACCTGTAAAAGTTTGAATGAAAAACCCTTTTACCCACTCACTGCAAGAAGACTAGGAGAGTAAGAAGAGAGAGAATGTAAGAAAATATATATATATTTGGCGCATTCAATACATATTATTTTGTTCTGATTTCCAAAATTAATAAATATCCATTGACAATCACACAGCGCCATCTAGCCCCAAACTAAGCATTTTCCTGTAACACTCTTGGTCTACTAGCCGTTTAACATTTAAACCATCACAGCGTAGGGGTCGTCAAAATTGTAACATTACATAAGTTCTAAGCCTATCCCACACAGCAGGTAGTTCGTCTAGGTGGTACCACCACAGTGCCAGATATCAGCCCGTAAAAAAGAAAAGTTATGCACTTCTATGTTTCGGGATGAGTGCACTGAAGCTAGTGAAATTACGGGGTACATGATACCTAACATCTGTTGTCTCGGATTTCGAGTGCAGAATAATAACTGTCAGTATTTGGTCTCCATCAAAGCCGCTCTGTCATGGTCAGGCGTATCCCTTGCCATCAGGTGCGCTCGCCTTGACCGTGCTGTCTTGTTCAATTGGTAACACAAAAAAGGGTAAATCACAATTTTCACCGCGCATCTATGTATAAAAATGTCTGTCCGTAAGTATCCGGCCGGCCGCATTCCGTTAGCCATCCCAAATACATAAATACATATAATTTGCCGCAAACGGTACAAGACGTCGGGCCGGCTCACATGTGTGTCAGGAAAGTTGTATGGGATTTTATTAATGTATTTTTGGTGTAGTGATCCCAAGTTGTTTGGGTCTAACTCCATCTAATCTTCATGTACTTCTCGGCAAATAGCGGCCGAGGCACTGGTAATATTTGGCAACCCGCCAATACGTATTTACCTAGGGATGCCAGTTAAAGTATTTGACGACTGATGTTGTGTAATGGTCGAGACGTCGACTACTACACCAAGGGTTCCGGTTTTAATCCCCGGTCAGTACGAAGATTTGTGTGTATCAACATGTCTGTTTGTAATAGTTTGGGTGTTCCGATGTATAAAATGTATTTATCTACAAAATAACGTATATAGGTATGTTAGCATTTATTAAGTACCCTAACTACAAGCTCCTCGTTCGGTTGTTTTGTGAACATATCACGACTCTATACTTTTTAAATCATTGCATAGAATAAGTGACTTAAAACTTTATGAAGAGTCCCTCATTGCATCGGAAGGCACGATTTAAGCTCCGAAGCGCAATACGCTCATCCATTAAGAGAAACAGTCTTAGCCATAATATGCAAGTAGTTATAGTAGGAAGCACTGCAATATTTTTTCCGTATTTAATGACATTGACACGCCTGGATTTTTAATAATGGAAGTAAATACTCAAATAAATAATTACCATATACAGTAAATACTCATGTACGTTGCCAAGTTTCACTCATCCAATTTTAAGAATTTTATGATATAATAAGAACTTATCAATAGCATAGTTCCGGAACCTATTAGTTATATGATTAGTGTTTTCTTACAATATATATTTGAAACTTAAAATATATGAAGAAACACTTATCAATAAATTTAGAGTTCTAAATCAATACATACGTTTCCATTCGAAAATTATACAAATTGTAATAGTCACTGATGGGGATTGCAAACATTAACGCGTTGATGTCTTTTATTTGTCATTTAAGTGGTCGTTATGAGGCCTGCTTAGTGGGTCACGGGCCGATTTCCCCATAGCCCTGCTTGTGTGGATTGGCCTGTGTTCTGGTTGAAATGATAGATAACTTCTTATTTCGCATATTATTCGGAGAAATTACATAACAACACACAGGTGTTACTTTCACCAACTTCCGATTTCTTGGTGCTCACACATTTTGAAAACACACTCTGAATACAACCTTAATACAATGGGTTAAAATATTTTATATGCGGGCAATTACATTCAAAACCTTTACAATTTTAATAACTTTCTTCAATATGAAATAAAGACCTTAAACCGATACTAATTAAATCAAGATATTTTAGGGATTTTCTTTTCTAATTCTTTGTATCAAACGCATCCCACTGCTGGATAAGCTATTTTAGCCGAAATAACCCGATGAAAACTGTAGTTTTTAATATTCACCTTTTACTCCTACCATATAATTCGTGGTTTTGGTATTATTATGTTCTAGACTAAAGAGCATAACTAACAGTGAAATTATTATATTTATTATTATTTGTAGTTACCAAAAAATTGTCACAATATTCATATATATCAAATCCCGTACAAAAACCACTAAGGTTTGTAGTGAGGGGATTTTCAAATGAAAATTAAACTAAAATAACATTACTTTACATTAAAACTATTTGTAGGTTAGGTTTATAAAAAATTTAACGTCACAAGTTAGCAACCGCACTGTTATCCATTTTCCACAGTTTCGTCAAAGATAACAATGACGCTTACACAACAAGAGGTAAAAAAATTCCTTGCTAATACAACTATGATATTATTATACTAATTAGATTTCGTCTGAAAATGATCTGCCTGAGTCTGTGTTTCCGGCCACATAGAAGCCTGTGGCAATAGGTTTTTTCTGGGCAAGCTTGCTTCATCTTAGAGCACGTCATCATCGGTCTACCCGCCATAAGTTGAAATTCCATCCTCATCATCTTGATGGTTGGCGTTCGACTACAGTTCGATTTATGCGCAATTTCATTCCGCGTACTTCGCTAATGTGGAATGACCTACCAGCAGCGGTATTTCCTGACAAATATGACATAGGAACCTTCAAGAAAAGAGCGTATTCCTTCCTTACAGGTAAGCAACGCACCGGTAGCACTTCTAGTGCCAACGTTGTTCATGGGCGGAGTTGAATACTTTCCATCAGGCGTCTCTCGTGCTCGTTTGCTCCCTATAACATAAAAAAATAAAAAAAGTCTTTTCCACTATAATAGTCTGTGCTCACGAGCAAGCCCATCATTAATAAAAAAAATTTCAAAATGTTATAAAGCCTTTGGATATTAGATCCCACAATTTGAAAACCCCACTATGGCTCATTTTAATGTTCATTTGTAAATAATTATATTATTTTCATCATCAGCTCATAAACGTCCCCACCGAGGGGCACGAGCCTACCCGTATTGGGTGATTAGGCCTTAGTCGTCCACGCGGGCCCAGTGCCGATTGGACGACTTCACACACAACCTTCGAATCTCTTCGCAGGCGTGCATGTAGGTTTCCTCACGATGTTTTCCTTCACCATAAGAGCGTCGGATAACGTACATATATTTTCGAAAAATCGAAAATACATTGGTACGTGTCGGGATTTGAACCCCAGCCCTCCTGTAGGAAGGCGATAGTCCACACCACTGAGCCACCGACGCTCTATATACTATTTTAGTTCTTATATGATATAATCCTAAATCACGAAATAAGGTAAGGAAAACAGAACATGCGCATACAATACGGTCCGAGAAGCAAGTAATGTAGATATTAATGTGTTTATATAAATTAATGGCTCTGATCCTTTATATAGTTTATTTAATTACAACTAACCATGGAAACGTGGTCGCCTACTAAGGGCCTCTTAAATAGGCTTAAAGTTGCTCAACGTGCTATGAAAGGGCTATGTTAGGTGTTTCCCTACGCGATAAGATCCGGAACACGATATCCGTAGGAGAACTAGAGTGACCGACATAGCCAACAGGATAAGCAAGTTGAAGTGGCAGTGGGCAGGGCACATAGTGCGTAGAACCGATGGCCGATGGGGGAAAGGTTCTCGAGTGGCGTCCGCGTAACGGCAAACGAAGCGTAGGCTGACCCCCAACCAGATGGTCTGATGATCTGGTTAAGGTGGCAGGTAGCAGATGGATGTCAACTGCAAGGGATCGGTCCGCGTGGAAATCATTAGGGGAGGCCTTCATTCAGCAGTGGACTTTCTAGGTTGTAATGATGATGATGATGAACCATGGAAAGACTATGTTTATTTCTCAAAAACAAAAGACAAATTTACTTTTTTATCATTCCGACGGGAAATGTTATTCAATATTCAAACTATTACAAGTGACAATAGCCAGGTAATACTAGTCACAAGTGACTTACACAATCCTACTCGTAAGTGTCAAACAAAAAATGTAAACACTGAAGCCTAATAGACCTAGAATAAACATGCGTATTGGCAGTCCATTCTCTGTACTCTTTTACTTTTTGTCTAAAATCACAGCAACTAACGCCATCTATTGACGGCTTTTGTAACTAAACACTAGTGTCAACGCCATCTGTTGAAGTTTTTTGAGACTACTGAGCAAAATTCAAAAAAGGAAAAAAGCATTCGATGTCGTCACGATCCGATAGAGAGTGCTGTTTTTTTCTTTTTTTATGCTCAATTCTAGCGCAGTGTCACAGAATGAAACTAAAAAGTATTCACTTCATTGTTTTTTGCCAAATAACAGGTGTGATTAGTCATAGTTAATCGAGAAATTATTCTGGTAACCTACATTTAATCATAAATGTGGCAATTTTTTTGAGTTCGTATGTGGGTCCAAGTTTTTATTTGAATTCGTATTGATTAATATTAAAGTCGAGAAATTTAATTTAGCGTTCCAAGCCATTTAATTTAGCGTTCTATGCAATTTAATTTAGCGTTCTATGAATCGTTGAGCGAGACTTGTTCTAGTGTGGAGATCATGTTTTATTGGATGTACTCCTGACAGATGTAGAGTCAATTTAAGCCTTTCCAGCACTGAAATGAATGACTGAAATTGATATAAATTCTACGTCAAATACGTCGAACTCCCACCAATTTATCTCCAGTTCGAGGTTTTCACGCGGCTCATATTGGGTTATTGTGGAAATGGGTGTGTGAGATATTTAAGGGTCAAATCTCATCTAATCTTACGTTTGAGAGAGGGGCGGTCTCGGCAAATATCACGCATTTTTTTTCTAATTGAAAAAAATAAATACTATTTTGGCCCATTTAATCCAGATTGTACATGTTTCAGATTTAATCTCAAGCGTAATCGTAATAGGATTAAAATCATTCACTTATTCGTTCGAGAGAAAATATCTATCAAAAGAGCTGTAGAGCACAGGCGAGGCCCACATTGCACCAACTAAGCAAGCGCGTATGCTCCGCAAAGTAAGACGGATTGTCACAAGACGAGCCAATGAGTTACTGTGCGCAAGCGTCAACGGCTTAGAGTAGCTAGATCAGAACGAATTTGAAGGAGCACGTGATTTTACTGAAAATCATATGGTCATGTTGGTTCCAATAGTCACTCTTAAGACCACGCATGGTTCTCCATAGACTAAATTAAATTAGATATTCTTTTTTTTCAATCGTAGTAGTCACGATTCAAATAATCCATCGTATTTTTTTATGACACTTATAACTCTCAGCAATATTGATTACTAGACTTAACTAGTCGTAAATAAAAGCACGCAGCATTTTTTCCCTTTTACAATAACAATCCAACGCGTTTACGCAAGAGACCCACATTTTGAAAAATCTCACGTATTTTATGGACGCCCCCAAACGCTTACAATACATCGAAATAACCCATCAACTCTATCCGCGTGCTGTTAGCGCAGATATACCTCATCTTTGTTGAAGTCATTAATCCATGGGCTTCCTTTAAATATTAGAACTCTCTCTACTACGCAATAAGTACCGTTATTGGGTTTCGAATATATTTATGAAAACGAAAAATATTAACGTAGCAGATAACGTTAAAGTGGATAGGGCATATAGTGCGAAGAACCGATGGCCGGTGGAGCAAAAAGGGTTTCGAGTGACAAATGACCGAAATGTAATTAACTAGTATTTACAAAAAACAGGGTCATTTAACTGTTTCCCAGTGTTGATATAACTAAAAATAGTGTTTTACTAAGGTGAAGAAAAGTTTAGATATGAAAATTTTATGACAATGCTGGACTTAGAGACTTTAGCCATAAATTCCACGCTTGGTTAGAATCCTAAGAAAGTCACTCAGCAGGGCACAGGGCAACAGAGCATCTAACCAGACTGTGGACTGCAATATGCTGAAGAGAGAGAGATAATTTAATTTATATAATAAATTGCAGCTGGTAATCAAACAAAACATTTGGAAACTGTTCTTCAATATAGATAAAATTAAACAAAATAAACTGTCCCTAAAACAAGCGTTTTCTTATATAAAGGGCCGGCAACACATCCCTGTGACCTCAGCTATTGCAAATGTCCATGGGCGGCGATGACACTTTCCATCAGGTGAACCGCATGCTCGTTTGCCTCCCTATAAGAAAATACATATCTACGAATGACGTGTTAAGATAAGAGGAGATTGGTCATTAATTTAAAACACGAACCAAAAGAAGATGAACAGTGAGTGTAAACGACTACCATTTTAAAATAGTAATAATTAAATATCCAGCCATATGTAGTCGTCCAATCTGCACTGGGCCCGCGTACGGGTAGGCTTGTGGCCCTCGTTGGGGATGTTTAATGAGCTGACGATGATGATGATGATGAAATATCCACTGACATTCACATAGCGCACTTTAGCATCGAACTAAGGATTAGTATATAACCATGAGCGTAGTCAGTCTTGGGCTCAGGTTGGGGCAACAATGAACATTTAATCATTCTAACATTACGTTATGGTATTACTAGCTTTTGCGTGCGACTTCGTCCGCGTGGAATAATCACTTGGGCCTAACGATCTCTTAAACCCGCTACTTTGTTTATATAGGTGAGTTAATACTGCGATATCTCATAAGATATTAATTGAAGTTGAATGATATATAGGGCAATTTTGTTAAAAAGGAAATATTTGCGATAAATAAATAATTTAATTGGATAAGGATTATTATCATATTTATGAAAACTTCTTCGCAAATGATGCATTATTTAAGAAAAATTGTTTAGCAAAAAATATGTTATAGGGAGCTAAATTTAATAGACAGATATATACTATTGCAGATTTTTTTGTAGACCTTTAAAAGGGGAACAATACTCTCATACATGACTTTTGCGAAACTTTAACCGTTTACGCAGCGGAAGCTCCAAGCATGAAAAAATTCCCCCGATTGTGAAACATTCTTCATTGCTGCTCCGCTTCTATAGCTCGTAGCGTGATGATATATAGCCTATCTCGATAAATAAGCTATCTAATACTGAAAGATTTTTTTAAATCAAACCAGTAGTTCCTGAGATTAGCACGTTCAAACAAACTCTTCAGCTTTATAATATTAGTATAGATAGCGTGATGATATATAGACTGTAGCCTATAATAGCTATCTAACACTGAACATTTTCCAAATCGAACCAGTAGTTCCTGAGATTAGCGCGTTCAAACAAACATGCAAACAAACAAACTTTTCAATTTTATAATATTAGTATAGATAAGTTCAAGGACCATGTTTCGGCGTTAATGGGCCAACTCAAGATCGCCGGTGGCTCATTGGTGTGGAATGTTGCCTTCTGATGAGGAGGGTGCAGGTTCAAATCCCGCCACGTGTTTGTAAATTTTTGAAACTATATGTACGTTTATCCGCCGCTCTTACGGTGAAGGAAAACATCGTAAGGAACGCCACGCCACGCCTACGAAGAGATTCAATGGTTGTGCATGAAATCGGACAATTCGCACTGGGCCTGCGTAGACGACAAAGGCACACCCTCTAAGAGTAAGCTCGTGCCCTCAATAGGGACGTATAATGAGCTGATCATGATAGGCTAACTTAACCCTATATTTTGTAAATATTTCATAAATACATTTTCTAAATATCACAAACATTTTCTGTTGTGTCTGGACACAGTCTAACAGAAAACCAACGAAAAACGATGTGAGCTTTGAGTTTCGCAGAGTGAGCGAAGTTACCGGTAGTGCTAAACCCCCTTCACTATTTCCTTTACCCCATCCTGTCTTAAAATTGTATTTTATTGATGACATTTTACATGTTGAAAATGAATCAAAGGCTTATAAACCGCGTTTTTTTTTTCGAAAGAGTCACTTCGCAACCAAAAAATCAGTCCTTAGTAAACAAAATTTATTTTTGCCGCACTCTCCCGCAAAGAACATCGCATTAGATGCGGAGAGAGTGATCCAATTGTTAATAAAACACATGTGAACATATCGCTTTCAATACGTCACGATTGTTTTTGCCGGTTCGTTTCTAACATTATGCGGTGTAAAAATAAACAACTTGACGGTTATGTGTTTTTCGAGTCGCAAATCAACATTCTCTTAGTACGGTTTACGTTATACGAGTAGGCACACTTTCGTTTAGACACACATCGGTTCAGCTTTTGACATGTCAATCAATTTGGCTAATTAGCGACTCTCATACTTAAATCGATAAGTATAAAGTACACATTGGTAATAACAATCAGACATTCATCAAATGGATAATGGATTGCGTATATCAACTTATCACACTTACTTGAGCACTCATCTTTTTAACATGTTTTTTTTTTCTGCATTCAATAGGCAAACGAGCAAACGGTTCACCTGATGGTAAGGGATACCTCCATAAACACTTGTAAATCCGAAGGAGCACCGAGAGCGCTGCCAACCTTAAAAAAATAAGAGGGAAAAAACAGGATGGGTAACAATTTTCACATGCTACCAGATAAACCAGGTAGATGGAAAAACACATTGTAGAATTAAACTTATCACAAGAATATGTTCAAGGAGGTATAACATCACCGAAAGTATTAAGTTGTTTTAATATGTTCTGATTCCGTGGTCTAAAGTGCTGAGCGTTGGGCTTATGATACGTAGGTCGTAGCTTTGAATCCCCGGGGAGACCGTAAAGTTAAAGTCACTTTGTGCGATTCTTTGTTTGGTTAAGTGCTTACGAGATGATCTAATCATCCGAAAATAAAGATGATTCCGTGCTTCGGAGGGAAACTTTAAACCCTAAATCCCAGCTACTAAAGGTAGTAGTCGTAAACAAACACCACTTCGCATTGGGTAATATGTAACGTTAATAGGCTAAGATTCGATGGGGCTGACATTTCACGACTTAATTCAACTAAAAAAGTATAGATTAAAAAAAGACATCAAATAAACTTGCCATAACAGGAAAACTACTTACTTCATCCACCAATTCACGCTACACGAATACGCCGAGCCAGTCATTAGGCATCTTACGCTTTCTGGGGCCCAAATTTGAGGCACGACATTCGTGACGTCACTAATTGAGCCTTCTGTCTATTAAACTGGCTTATTAAGTGATGAAACGGGACGAAAAATAAGGCTCGGTACAGAAAATAACTTGCATGATTGTGTTTGTTAGAATCATAAATCGTATTAGATATTGGCATGAAAAAGCATAACCCTTATTTATATTTTAAGGCCATGTGGCCACCTGGGTGATTGGGCCCTGGGCCGCGCACTGGGCCCGCGTGGACGACTAAGGCCTAATCACCTATACGGGTAGGCTCGTGCCCCTCGGTGGGGACGTTTTGAGCTGATGATGATGATACTTTGACTAGATCCATCGATGGTACAAGTGGTGCAACAGTGTATAACTTGTGCCAATGGTAATACGTTCTATCTCAACTGTCTATTTCAACGGCAATTGGTCCTGAAAATCATGCCTAGCTCACTGCCTTTAAATTCATTGATCCAGTGAGGTATAGGAAGGATACTTTAGGGCTCTTACGTATTTTATCAAAATCCTCTTAGTTGCTATTTGATTGACATTGAATTTTGTAATAACTTCTTAAAGGTAAAATCTATTTTGTAAACATTTATTTTATAAATTGTGTCAAGACAACAAGACTCGATTTAGCGCCAATGTTTGTGTCCTCAAGTTAATTAAAGCAATAAAGAGGCGCCTTTCCATATTATTAAACATTTGATATTTATTATTAATAAAATGTTTCGTCGGTGGCTCAATGGTGTGGACTGTTGCCCTTCTACCGGGAGGGCTGAGGTTCAAATCCCGCCACATACAAATATGTTTTCGAATTTTTGAAATTATATGTACGTTATCCGATGCCCTTACGGTAAAGGAAAAATCGTGAGAAAACCTGCGCACGCCTGCGAATAAATTCAAAGGTTGTGCGTGAAGTTGGCCAACCCGCACTGGGCCCGCATGGACGACTAAGACCTAAAACACTTTTTACGGGTAGGCTCATCCCCTATAGTGGGGACGTTGATTGAGCTATTAATGATGAATACAATGTTTCGAATCATTGAAACAGCACGTAATTTCAGACGATAGGGTATGCCCATACACTTCCTTACTTCCTTAATATCAGACAACAAGGTACACTTCCTTACACGATGGCTATTGGGAGGTTGTATTGAGTTTGGATTGGTGTGAAGTGACGATTGTCATCCTGAAATTGTATGCAGAACCAACGATGTGACGCGTCTACCGAAGTACGGAATCAATTTTCTTTGCAGACGATCAGAAAACGTGTGCAATGACATTTTTATTATTATTAATTATTACAGTATCTTTGATACCATGTGACTTGCAATTAAAAAATAAATATCGTGATAAAACCTGCGCACACCTGCGAATAAATTCAAAAGTTGTGCGTGAAGTCGGCCAATCCGCACTGGGCCCGCGCAGACATCTAAGGCGTATACACCCTTTACGGGTAGGCTCGTGCCCCTCAGTAGGGACGTTTAATGAGCTGATGATAATGATAGTATCGTAGTACCTAGAATCTCAACTATGTACATTTATCACAGAGTGGATTCTCAAAAAAGCTTAATTCAAAGAGCCCATTATTTACTACGTTATTTATTGATTGTAACAGCAGATAACTGCTATTACTCCATGGTCTATTGGTCTGCACGTTGAAATTCAATCCCGGCTTGATTCGTGGGTTCTAATCCCACGGCTAGATCGCTATGCCATCAAAAAAGAAAGTCACTAAGAGTGCGTTTTCCCACTTTGGTTTGGACATTATATGCGGAAACGTTTGATTAATTGTCTGAAAAGAAAGATGATTATGTGCTTGTTTAGCTATTGATTTGGCCCATTTATGACGGTCGTTACTCAAAACTCAATCAGAGACTTTCATGCCGACTTTAACACCAGAGTGGGTCTGGTCCATTTATCGAGTAGGTAGGGAAATTTGAGACATGGACACTGACTGCGTGATTGATTCACAAGTTCAAAGTCACTCAACGCGCAATGGTGCGAGCTATGCTCGGGGTCTCTCTTAGGGATAAGATCAGAAATGATTTAAAAATAAGTGAACTAAAGTAACCGACACAGCCCCCCGGATCAGCAAGTTGAAGTGTCAGTGGGCCGGTCACGTATGTCGCAGAACCGATGGCCGTTGGAGCAGACGAGTTCCGGAGGGGAGACCGCGTCTCGGCAAGCGTAGCGTAGGACGCCCTCCGGACTGTCCGGAATGTGATAGATTGAATAGAAGGAAATTTATGAAACAATTCCTACTACTCGATAAAAGGAAAACGAACTATTATATTATTCACTATGCAAGCTCAGTGCATGTTTACGGATGAACAGTGCCTCGTTCCTTCTTAGGTATGTTGCACCACGGGCCAATGAAGTAAAAAGTCTTAGGTAGCATGAGAGGCGGTTCAGAGATAGGTTCAACATTCATCAAAGAACGGGGTACATTAAATCTAACCTGTTAAATGCTGCAGCCGCTCTCCAATCGTGAAGATTATTGCATAACTCTTTACTGATGTGGAATAAGTTTTTAAGTCCTGGAGTAGATATATTTGTATTATTTAAATAATAGTATTGGAAAACTAAAGCAAATTATCAACAGTAATCAAAAACATAAGGTAACAAAAATACGTAATCTTGGTAGGTATTTCTTAGGGATCAAACTCAAAATATCATTATTCAAATAAATCTTGACCAGATACTTTTGAACATCAATTGTTGTAATCATAACTTTTATGACAAACCCGTATAATTCGTACAGTAAGTATAAAACATGAGGCGCCATCAATCGCGTCGAAAATAACCATTTCAATATTAACAGTGAAATATCACAAGATGCAGTTAAAACTTTTTAAACTTTTGATATAATGGCCAAGTAATAATAGTCCATTATGTTTGAAAACATATAAGCTAAAAGAGAGAGATTTTTCATGAATTCTAATAGGCTTGTAGAAATTAAAATAGCATAATAAGAACACACGTTATTATACTTAGTCGAACATCTGTTCAAAGAAAACAAACCCAAAACAATTGCAAGCCAAAACCAAACGATTTTAAACCATATGTAAAAGTTTTAAATCTCATATTTCAAATTGAAAATTACCTTATTGCACTCATTCCGCTAACGATGCTTTGAAAATGTGCGGATAAAACTTTTATACGTTTACACGCAAAACGATTTACAAATCACGGAACTCTTGCAAATATAGACCGTATTGCGTCTGTATAGAGACTATCCTAATCACCTCGTTGATTTGAATAGAACAATATTAATGCTGGCCACATTTAGTACCAGAAACCAAGACACGCGCTAGCCAGGAGTAATCAACTGACCACAAAATACAAAATATAAAAAGGGTGACAATAAAGCGGATGATCACAGTTCTGACGAAGATCAGGCACAGCAGACGTGTGAACACATCGAAATGTACAAAATTTTAGCACTTTGCGTTGTATCTAGTACTTTGGCTATGCCCAATCAAAGTACGGAACCGCCTGTGGAAAATGTGCGCGTAAAAAAAGACTGTTCTAGTGGTATATTCAATCCGACGTGTCTAAAACTTGGAGTGATAACACTAATGGAGAAACTGAATACGAAAGATGAAGTGGCATTGATACCTGGTGTTAGTCTCGTGAAGGACAAAGAAGCTAAGACGCAAGCAATTGATTTTGCAAGGGCTCTATCTTCGGAACCTGATGAAAGACTGGACAAGTATCTCCTGTACCATGTAGGGACGTTCTTGACACTCACTCTGTGAAGTTAAGGCTACTGGATGATTCAGCTGTGGAAGAAGCTAGAAGTATGGTGGGGGAAGGCAGAGCGAAGAATCCTCTCGGTATGGGAGGAAAGAAAGGAGGGATGGGTGGACTTATTGCCATGGCGATGATGATGAAAGGTTAGTGACATTTGCGAAATTAAACAATTAGCAGAAGAGTTATTTTTTATAAAAATAAAGATACTAATGTTCCGATTTCTGACGGTTAATTTTTTAAGTGTCTTAGATTTTATTTCTAAGCGTGACAAATTTATCCGTTATACCTTTCATGCAGGTACTTTTGCACATGAAATTATAACAACAAACAAAGATAATTGAAATTAATGATAGTCACTCCATTTCAAA
>PQWD01006638.1:0-11478 GCA_019425675.1 Leucinodes orbonalis
ATTTTAATTTTTGTAGGCTTGAAACTAACGTAAACTATCAAATATGAGAGTTCCCCCAAGTAAAGAAGGATGCCAATCAATTGGCTGCATAATGGATAGTGATAATGGCTATTTACAGGCCCTAATAACCCCAGATTAACAAAATAAACTCTATTAATTATGTTCACCCACACAATCCAGACTCAGCTTACAAAATAAACTTAATTACAATATTTTAAAATAACCCCGGGGGTAATATTCATTCTCACAACCAATATCTGATACAATATATAATAGCTATATTGAGTCTTCCACTTCATTGCTCATAAACACTCAACTCCAATTAACCGATCCCCGTGTCACCAGTAACAATCGAGTTCCTTACTTCTCCTCAAGCCCTCAAGCGTTTTTGCATACACTCGAATGTAATCAAACAGATATACGTAACAAGGGGAGGATTACAAATTCAAAGTGTAGTATGCTTTGTTGTAGTATTAAGTAGATAAATTTTCTAGGTGGAAAGCTAATTGCTTATTTGTCTAGGTAGTTCTCTACCCTAGGCAGATATCATCCCATACAACTCCTTGATTTGTCATCTCGGGTGACGTGCGCAGCTAGTGTTTACTGCACAAATTACAACACAGCCTTTGTTTTCCCGGAAATTGCTTCTGTCATAGGTACCTAAGCTCATCACCTACCATCAGGTGAGTGAACTTGTCGTTTAATTTATAATATTATATTTATATCACAGGCTAATACTTAGGTTCGGGCTAGATGGCACTGTAGGGATGGCTGTGGATATTTGTTTATGAACTTGAATAAAATCGAAAGTCGACTGCATATGTTATTAATGTTGTCTTATACATAAAATCAAAAAGAAAGAAAAAAAAAAAAATTGTTCACAATACATTTCAACAACAAAGCAATACTCTTCCGTAAAGGAAAACATCGTGAGGAAACCTGCGCTCGCCTGCGAAGAGATTCAAAGGTTGTGCGTAAAGTCGTCTAACCCGCACTGAGCCCGCGTGGACGACTAAGGCCTAATCACCCTATACGGGTAGGCTCGTGCCCTCGGTGGGGGCGTTTAATGAGCTGATGATGATGAAGTATAGAAGATATGTCAATATGTAAATCGGTTGTCACTCAGCTTTTCTGTCTCAGCTACGGGTAGCTGTAACGCTGATTTTACGTGGAACCGTTATTGTAAGTGAGAAGAGGAATCCAAATTATTTTTATATTTGTTGTCCAATCAACACCCCAATAAGAAAAACAGCACGCTAAATACAACCATAAACATTGTGTAGTCATCGCTGATGCAATTTTAATGAAGTTTTTAAAGATCCAATTACTGAATCCCTTTTATACAGTACTATCCGAGTGCTTGACAATGTAATTCCCGAAGGTCTTTTCAGACGTTTCACCCTATGACAGAAGCCTACAGCGGCTGCGGAATAAAATCCTATAAAAGTGTAATCATTCTCATTTCACATAACAGCTTTCTTCCGATGTGCAATTTGCAGTGCAGAAAATATAAAAAATTCAAGAGTGGACTCTTGTTGCTGCTCTTGGGTTCCGTAATATAAAAACCACTAAATAATATGGGTTTCTTTGTTAGTGTGGAAAAATATTTTACATAGTATTTAATCATTGATAATATTTTCCAATTTATAGAAGATCTCAAAGTAGAAGAAAGTAGAAGTCACTCAAAGTAAAATATTTTATCATTATGACTTCATAAACTATAAACTATAATATCGATTTTTTTTTTGTAAATTAACTGTTCTTTTAACGAATAATAGGTAAATTAACATTAATAACCCCAACAGATTTTTGGAAACAATCTTTTACAGGCAGTAGACAGAAAGTTCCTGGAATCTTTGAGACAATTTGTTTTTAGAGCCTATATAATGCTTTATTAAAGCTTTACCAAAATCTTCTTGATCTCTGAAATACAAAAAAATAGGGGTGACAGAGCTCGAGGCGAGAGGGTTCCGTTAATATTGCGCCATCGTCCCCAATGGCAGATAAGTTTATGTGAATACGGCCTAATACACATTCATAAAGGGACCAATCTTGGGGTTAATTTTTGCTGCGAGCGCTTATGGTGGGTAGTGATGTGCATAGTGTATGTGGTAAAACATGGTTAAGTATAATAAAATATCCAAATAAATTTTATAATATGATGTAGTGATAGTTATTAATGGTGCATTTGGTTGTAACCTTGCCGTAAATACAAAGGGTTATGTGCTCCCCCCCCCATATTTTATTTACAAAATGAACTTCAATTCATGTTTAATTTAATGTTTCACCTTGTGTCCTTTAATTTTTCTTTGTTTACATTTATAATTGGTTATCTGCTACTCAACATTTGTAATTTGACGTAAGTTTAGGTGATCTAGAGGACTTTGAGTGTAACTGTAAGAATATGCTGGCTATGCTGCTAGCGTTAGTTTCAACTAAAACAGATATCATAGGTATTTTCTAATAGAGACTGCTTGTATAATTTCTAACTTTATAAAAATCATCAACCAGACTACAACGTTTTAATCTAGCACAGGGGGGTTACCGTAATCTCTGAAAACAGTATTGTTATAATGATACATCAGCATTTTTATGCCAGAAAAACGAAGTAATATTATTATAACACTATTTTAAGAGATGGCGGTAACCTCCCAGGTCTTTTCTTATGGCTATGGCAAATTAAACTTTATCCCACACAAGGGCCCAATGCAGATCGGTGTACGTAAACGATTGTAATCCTAAGACAGACTGGACCAAGTGTTTAAGGTGCCTTCAGAAACACTGAAGGATTCAATATATATGTCGAGACGTCGGCTGCTACACGAAGGGTTCAATTCCGGAGTATAATGGATGAACATACTTATATAAAAAAATGTATATAAGTATGTTCATCCGTTGTTTAGTAACTTGGGGCTAGATGGCGCTGTGTGTATGTCAGTGGATATTTATTTATTTCGGTCACCCATCTGACACACCATTATGTTTATAGACAGTTATGTTCACAAAAGTCATGACTCGCGGGGCGCTATCCGCAGCGCCATGGTGTCCTCAAATAAAAAAACTCATAGGTATATAACTCCGTCTCTATCTCAACACCAGCACATCACTATCATAACAATTTCACAGTGCATTTAGATTATTGGCGAGTGTTTTTGTCGTTCTGTCGCCGGCAGTCCGCTTGTGTATGTAGATGTATGCAGTCTCAGGCTTATCACACGGCCCGTTTACTCAGTTCGGTTATGGTCCATATCTTCGCGGTTGTCAATGGCATCTGATGCGCGATGCACTGATGCGGCAAGCGTGCGGATTTATGGGAGTAAAAGTACCAACTTGAGATTTTTTTCAGTAATGTGAGTGAGGCAAAATGAATATGTACTTAATCTTATCGTATCTTATTTTTTTTTAATTTCTTGTTAATTGTGAAATAGGTGGAGGACCCTGGTGTTAAGAGTTTCTAAACCAACCCTTAGGAGAACTTTCAACTGATAAATTATCAAATTAACAAATCGTAAACACAATTAGTTTTCAATAATTACAGAATCCACTGTACAGGCTACCGACACAGCACGTAGTAATGGAGAGATTGGGCCGTAACCTACCCGCGGGCAAATGCGCTTTTGTGGGTGATACCAACAACTATTCTATGCAATAACTTGATGGTACTAAGCACGGCGCAACGCGAGAAACATTTTTCGATCATTCATCCCATGCCTGACCATTGCGAGAGTTTTTGGCATCCGTAATTGTCAAACAAGACGCATACCGCCTTACTAATTCTTATTTACGCCTACACGACTCGTGAATATAGGCACCTTTAATTTTAAATTAAATTATACCTATCCAATTATACGCTTTACAAACAAAAGCCTAATCTTTATAATTGCAAACTGATTCGCAAACCTTATTCGTATAAAGAGACTGACTGTTTTTACTACAATCAGTCCTAATAAAGACGGTGACCATAACCACAGTAAAGAGGCAAACAGTACTCCAACTTCTGAAAAATGAACTACGCATTTTCGATGTACAGTTGGTAAGAAAACAATTGACGAAGGCATATACCGTGCAGTGACTTATGGAGTGATGATGATATTTTTGTTATTTTTTCATATCATTTTGATTTACCCATTTCAAGGGCTAAGCTACCGCTTTCATTTATTAATAACCGTCTTTACTATGGTATAACAAAGGTCCGTCATTATCAATGCAATGCAGAGGGCGTACACAATTAAATTGTCTCCCAGGGGGTATCACTCTTTGGAACTACTTTGTTAATTTATCTAAGCCAATTACAGGAGTGCGCCACAATACCGGCGGGAAAGGCAATTCTATTATTTTACGCTTAACTGAAAAGTAGGTACAGTGAACGGAATAAAACAATATTAACAATGCGACAATCGTTTAGTTATGGGTAAATTAATCCTTATGTGGAGAGTACACGGTATTATTTATTTAGTTGGTACGTCATATGTATTGACAAATCATACAATAGAAATTAAACCATTGTTTTATCTTGCGCGACAGAGTATCACTTTAACAAACCGTAGGTTCGGTAAAATGAGTTCAGTAATTATACGGGTGACCCAGAATTATAATTTCGCGAGTTTATTCATGCTGTGGATCACATGTAAATTAGCTCAAGCTAATGTCTTCGAAAAACAGTTGTTAACCGGCTATCTATCTGCATTAGGCCCGCGTGGTGGGCCACGACCCATTTGGTGTAGCAGTTAAGACGTCAACTACCACACCAAGGTGTCCGGGTTCGATCCCCGGGCAGTCCAAATATTTGTGTGCATGATTAAGTCTGTTTGTAATGGTCTGGGTGTTTATGTATAATATGTACAAATGTGTCATCATCATCAGCTCATTAAGTCCCCACCGAGGGGCACGAGCCTACCCGTATAGGGTGATTAGGCCTTAGTCGTCCACGCGGGCCCAGTGCGGATTGGACGCCTTCACACACAACCTTCGAATCTCTTCGCAGGCGTGCATGAAGGTTTCCTCACGATGTTTTCCTTCACCGTAAGAGCGTCGGATAACGTACATATATTTTTCGAAAATTCGAAAATACATTGGTACGTGTCGGGATTTGAACCTCAGCCCTCCCGGTAGGAAGGCGACAGTCCACACCACTGAGCCACCGACGCTCTTATGACAAATGTGTAATATGTATATATTTCCAAAAAAAAATTATAAGTATGTTTATCTGTTGTTTAGTACACATAAAACAAGCTTCCGCCTGTATTATGGGTATTAAAAACATAACTTCGGGCTAGATGGCGCTGTGTGAATGTTAGTGGCTATGTATTTATTATTTATAATTTCCCAATATCCATGTTCTATGAGAAACCTACTGTCCTGCATTTAATAAGCTTTAATTAATAATAATATGATTAATCCATTTTTATTAAGATGATGGTGATAAAACAGTTTCCTATACTATGTTAGTGAAGGTCGGTCATTTACATCTAACCCTTATGATTAACTACTTTCCACATATTACTATCTATTAATAGCAATAACATTTAGCCCCTCACCGTATGGTTCAAAACTCAAACAATTTGGATCCCTAAACTTGATGTCAACTTTGTCAATCGGATAACAATGTACTTTAATGACTGTAGTAGATACATACAAGGTTTATGAACTTTGGGGTTGTAATATATAGTTCGATATCGTATTATATATGTATTATAAGACAGTTTTGACGATAGTTGGATAACCATATTTGACTTGCTTTATCAGTTCAATAGATACGGTTAATTGGGAGAATAATCAGAAACGTGTACTTGCGCCAACCATGAATCTGAAGCGCCAGGGAACAAACTACCTTTTCTTGAAATGTCTTGTCGTTTTTGAACCTCATAGAGTTAGTTTCCCATGTACCAGATAGTTCATATACTCATGATATGACGTCAATAATAGTCTTAATAAAGACACAAGACCTCAATTGAATAGCGCTTATACTTTGCATTTTGTTGATATAATTATTATAAAAATTGACACACTGACACACTAATGATCATCAAAATGTTTGGATGAACAGCGGAAATTTGGTATGTAATCAAATTTTAGTATAAAATCAACAAAAAAATCAAAACCTAAACTGGGGGATGGAAGTTGAATTTTTTTAATCAGTTATTTAAGGAAAAATGTTGAGTGGCTACCTCATTTTCAATGAGGGTGCATAGTTTATTTGCAACCAATATATTCATACATTTTTTTTTCTTATTTCTTATATAAATGTACATGTATCTTACTCGATTTTGATAAAATATTGCCCCGAACTCAATAATATGGTATTGATTAGTTTGGGACCAAAGCCAAGCGTATAACAATGTCTTACCGCTTTTGTGATCCTTGAATTTGCACTAAAATAGCACGGAGAGGTGCAAACCGCAAATTGGAAATATTATTTTAGATATTTCTTTTGCATATGATCACAAGATTGATGAAGCAGCTGCCGGTCTGAAACGAGTGAAAACAAGCACATAACGCTAAAATGTTTTCAATGACAATAGAAGCGTAATTACGGGTAACAAAACTAATTGCTCATCCAGCAATGCGCAAACACAAGAACGATATACGAACAAAACTAATTTGTCAGCAGGCGGAAACACAAAATCGGACCGAGAGCAGAAAACGGGCACGTCGTTTGGGAATTTTCTAATTACGTTTTCAAAGACACCTCGTTTGTTGAACATGTGACAACCGCGCTGAAAAAGGTCACGTATAGAAAATTGGAAAATTGGGTGACGTCGAGCGAAGCGCGGTCGGATTTGCCTCTTGACTCCGTTTCTGGTGATTGTGCGGGCGATCGTCATTTGTCTGATTGGAATTTCACTGGGACTCTTTAGCGCACTAGGTAATTATGGCATAATGTGTTCTCGTGCTTCAAATAGGTTATGCGAACCTATTGTTACTACTATTATGTAACTATTAATAGGATTATTGTGTATTTGATACCAAAATCAGATCACAGTATTATATACAAGTTAAAAGTAAAAAAGCACTGAAATATGTGTAAGCTTAATGTTGAAACATTTTATAATTTTTGATCTCCACATATGTATATATCATATACCTATCGTTACAATATCGATTTATCAAACAAGGACGTAAAAAACTTTATTCGTATCTTTAATACAGAAGATTGCTAAAATAATTTGATATATATTCTAATAGATATATTATTCACATGATGTGGCAATTTAATTATAAACTTTCAAACAAACTTTGTCCGTTGAAATTTTCTTGAAAGCTAATTTTGTCGAACGCCATCTGCGCAACCCTATTGCAAAATAATTACCTTAAAGTAAATTATGCACCCTTTAAACTGCATCAAATTTGGGTAGATAAGTCGCGTTAAAATATTAAAGAAGGATCGATAGTACCACATGGCCCATGTTTTCAAAGACATTTTCATAATATGAGCAGTATCCTACATTTAAACAGGGGTAAAAAAATTATACCTACACAATTTAAATATAAATGCCTTTAAGCCGTTTATCTTCTGTATTAATGGCAGTAAGGGGTACATTTTGTAGACCTTGAAATTTAACCCTGTCGAATCTTAACGAAAAGGCAAAATCATAATAGAAGTTATAATTTAACATTTATATTAGCTGATGATGATGATGACGATAATGTCCTCTTAGACTTATACGTCAACGGCGACACCCTGTTAGTCTGAATTTCAGATGTGAACTTCGACACCAGCAAAACCAAACTTTGTTAAAAAAGTGCGGGTGCAAATTGCAAAGTTGGCTACTGAAATTATATGTATAACTGTAGGAGGGCTTTGGTCGAGTTATGGAATCAACTATATTTTCCCCTCTTTATTGTTCATTAAGTTATTAAAATAGACTGAACGAGACAAGATTCTAGTATCATCAAAATAAATTGTAAAATTGCCCTAGCTACTATAAATGTTAAATGAATCATCGCCAGACAAATAATAACTCAGTACGATAAAACTATTCTACTAAAATTTATGGACCTTAACTGCCATATAAATAAAAATAGTATTACTACGAAACTGAAGTTGAAATGTAAAAAAATATCTCCTCGAAATGTAAAATACGTATACCGTATAGCGAATAATAACCCACAATTGAAACACGTCTCTGTCGGCCCACCGTCAACGAAAACACTCGGAGTGGCACGCGCCTCTATTGTCCGATTCACAATTATACCGCGGAAGCGTAGGGTTGTGGTTCGAAAAAACGCGTTAAGAGAAAACTTGAATTTACTTCAATAGGTTCCGTACGTATAAATATATTATTTGGTACCTTTTTAGGAAAATTACAAAAATAAATTAACGTGGTCGCTTTCAAACACGTCTGTAACAGCTTTAGTTTAAAACATTTTTCATTTCTCATCACTGCGCAAGATTAAATCTAAGCTGTTTTATAAACTTATATGTATGAGCCATAAGTTTGTTTTACTTGAAGTTTTGTATTTTAATCAATTTTTGCATGAAAACTATTGAACTACATTTATTTTTAAATGACAAGAATTAGTATACTATCGTGCCAGCTTTTAAGCATAAAAGTGATTTTTAATGAGATATATTGTAAAAGTAAATATCATTTGTGATGTTGGTGATTCTCAAATAAATGGAAAACATAAATCTATATCATAAAAGTTTCTTATGTCACATTATGAGGAAGAAAATAAGTGCGGAAACAAACCCGTTAACATAGAAGATAAATAAAATATCCGCTGACATTGACACGCGCCATCTTAATGTAATATAGATACTTAACAACGGGTAAACAAAGTTATATACTTTTTAGTAAATACATACATATTGTACAAAGAAAACACACAGACCAATACAAACAGTTCATGCACACAAATGTTCGTACTGCCCGGGGATCGAACCCGGAACTTGGTGTAGTAGCCGACATCTCCTGCATTACACCAAATGGGTCGTTACATAATAAGTAATGGATGATTTTTACGTACCCGAAAATTTATTTAACATTTGTCACACTTTTCATAGTTAATACGGAACCCTAAAGAGAAAAAGAGAAATATTTTATCACGAGACGCAATCATGCGGAATATAAAACGATTATCCTCTTCTATGTTCGCGGAATAGCTCCCGCCGCAGACAATGGCCGTTTATCTGGGCGTACGCGTTTTTGCATTTCAGAACTGGGTTTAAGAGTCAATCGTTGCAGTTATTGGTCTTGTTACTCTAATGGCACTGTCCTAAATACAACGAAGGTACGTGACCAGCATTAGGTTTAACATTAAGGTATGCTCTAATTTCTTAGTATGTACTAGGTTTCTGAGTAGGAGTGCTATTATTTTATTTAGAACTGTTCCCCGCGGTATTACCCGCGTTATTAGATACTCTCAGTAAAAAATAATTATTTTCCTTGTTGAAAAAGTCCCGTTCAAATCCATCCAGCTATTTCAGTAATTAAATAAATAATAATAAAATAAATATCCACTGACATTCACACAGCGCCATCTCCCCAAGTTAAGCGTGAAGCCTGCATTATGGTACTAAACAACGGATAAATATACTATATACATTTTTTTTTTGTAAATACATACATGTATACATAGAAAACACCCAGACCATTACAAACAGACATGTTCATGCACACAAATGTTTGTACTGCCCGGGGATCGAACCCGGAACCCTTGGTGTTGCAGCCGACGTCTCAACCTCACACACAATGGTCCCGGAAATTACCGGGAACATACAGACTAGATAAATATTTTAAAATTTTATTTTTGTTACTCCAATTTATTTATATGTCATAATATAACATATTATCAATTCAGCACATTTTGGACAATTGTATCTATAAGATGTCGGGAATCCTAGCCACTAGCATTCGGAAATCAAATTTAACTCACCAGCCTTAGGTTAAATGCTACAAGTATGATTAGCAGGCGAAAATGTTATTCGCTACTTCAGGGCCCACTTAAAATAATCATGTAGGTACGAGTACGTCCCCTTAATAAAATGTCGGTTTCATTTGCGAGTTAGATAGCACTGTGTGAATGTGTATAAAACTTTGTCACTTATAAAAACAGACTATAAACTATTTAATTACCTAGTCCCTTTACCGCATCAAAAGTTTACCATCCGCATAACTTGTTAAAGGTTAGCCCTTGAGTGGCCTATGCCAAGCATTCAGTTCATTATAATTAACCAACTTCAAATTGACACCCAGAAGAGAATCTTCAACCCGTTAAATTGCTATAGGGTGGTCTGCCTGACCCCATCTGAGGCTAAAATTACACTAGACACAAAGAAAATGTAAGTGTATTTTGGTTCAATTAGTGGACGAGGGGGTGTGAAATAGCGCAAGGGATTCTAATTTATTTTGAGTGTGACATTTGGGTTATTTTGTTGTGCTGTATGGTGATTATGCAATGCGTTTATAGTGTAACAAAAAGATTTAAGACTTTGTTTTAACGATGGATGTATACATAAAACGAATAATGTTTTGATGAGTAATTATTGTGAGTAGTTCTTGAAATAACCACCAGCAGTAAATATGTGTATAAGGTGTTCTACATACGAGTATAACACCTCATATACAATCAAAAATTAACACTATGAAAAAGTGAAAAGTAAAAAAAGTTTGTATAACTTATTTTTCTTACCGTGGCAGTTGTTCTTTTTAGGGTTCCGTAGCCAAATGGCAAAAAACGGAACCTTTACAGATTCTTCAAGTCTGTCTGTCTGTCCGTATGTCACACTCTTTTCTCCGAAACTATTAACACTACACTATTCAAATTTTGTAAGAATATGTACTATGTGACCCGCTTAGTTTTTGATTAGTTTTTGATATAAAATTGAACACAAATTAATATATTTTGGGGTTCCCAATACATTAAACTGAAACTAAAAATTTAGTTGTGTACAAGGGTACATTTTTAATTTCTACACATTGATACACCACAAGGGTGGTGTGTCAATGTGTAGAAATTAAAAAAAAATATGTAGATGTTTTTTAATATAATTTTTCTATAAATTGAATAGTTTGCGCTAAAGACACTTCCAAAGTTGAAAACATTGTGTCCCCCCCCCCCCCCCTCTAATTTCTAAACTATGGGGTTGACGAAATTTAAAAAAATGATGTACAATACCATAAAATCTAGCAACGAAATTTAGTTTAAACGATTTCTGGTGTGTAGTTTTATTTTTATACGTCATAAACGGTAAACCATTATTTTTCATGTTAAAACTGTAGTAGATGCCTAAGTTTATAAAAAATACTATATTTTATGTAACTTGCTGCTGTGGAACCCCACACGGACGATTTCGACTCGCGCTTGGCCAATTTTTTAAAGATGTAATCCAGTATGAACCACTGATAGGCCGTGAATTACTTACTTTAATTCACTATACAATAAATTGTATAAGTAAGCTACGTGTGCGTGCAACACTGTACTATAGCGGTCACTTATTGGATAAAAGATATACCAAATTTATAAAACACAAGA
>PQWD01006639.1:0-129664 GCA_019425675.1 Leucinodes orbonalis
TATTTTAAACTCGAAATCACAGCAGATGTTGAGCAGAAGACTGCTTGAAAATTGCAGTGCACCTGAGGATGTCGAAGAATGCAGTTTGAATGGCTGTGCAAGAATTTTCATTTTTTATTATTGCTGATTCAGTCAACAGGCATTATTCTTTTTGAGCATTCAAAAATAACTAGGGGTATGGGATGAGCATCTCCACAAAAGTTTATAACTTGTACAATGAGGGAGTTAAAGTATAGGACAACTTTGTATGTGTATTTGTATATGTAGGTAAAATGTTTGTTTTCATTTACAAGCAGCATGGAGAATTAAGACTAACATCATCAGTCGTCTATTCACCGCATTGAAAAATAGCTTAGAAAAAAATAATCGTGCTTCCCAGCTTGTGCAATCTCCTTTTTTCCCGGTTTGTGTAGTCCAAAAACAATATGATTGTTAATTAGATGAACACATGATAAAAGAAAACTGCGAACCAATTACGAATGGCACAAGAGCTAAGGTTAAACGCGGAACGTTTTTCCGGAGTATCAATTCATTATATCCATGACATTATTAGTCAGTTTTCTAACACAGTCTGTATAAGAATTAGGTCTCGGCAGCGAGTGAAAAAAATGCAAAAGTATGAAAGGTCCTTGAAAGAAAAGGAGGTAGGCATTCACAGGTAGTCGGGAGGCGTCAGCAAACGTCCACGCGCAGCCCGTGGTTGATAGGCGAGCGGAAATTTGAAACATTGTCAATTGCCAAAGGCGCCATTATTTAGCCAAAAAGAATGTGCAAGTATTATGGAGTTGTTTCTGTAAGAAGTATACTTGTTGTAGTCTATTCAAATGTAGTTCTGTTTACGACAAATAAATAAAGGATTGTCTGCATTTCCACTCACTAGAATAGCCTACTAGAACCAGAAACCGTAAGAGAAATGTAGCATTTGATAATTTACTTGTCAATAGGAGTTTCTTCGAAATTCTTAGAACGGTGGAAAAATTTCAACCATTTAGAGTTGGGGGATGGAACGATTATGGACGTGTGCATTAATTGAGCTGTCAACGTGAGTACCGAAATAGTCGGTTTTTTATGAATATTCCACTTTATTTTGCAGTGTGTAAAACATGCCTGCATGCCAGTAGTACTGTGAGATGTAGTAGCTAAGTTGAAGAAAAGAACAAATCTGGGATTTTATCTTTACATCGGTAAGATGTCTGAATATAAGACTAATCGAATTAGATCTTGATTTCTTAATCTACACGACCTATATTCTTAATCTAAACGACTTTTGATTTTTTAGAATGATCCACTAATAAAAGGTCTTTATAAACAACTCTTACCTTTCCTATTTTTCTCCGCAGCCAAAAAATTACCGGGAGTATTCTTGTATGAAATCTCAGTGTTTCTGTTTGAAGAATTTTTTTTACTTAATTTACCAGTGCGTTGATTCCTACTTTTAGATTGTTGGCACATAGCAAAAACGGGCAGGGCATGGTTTTTCGATGACCATTGGTGTTTGGAAAATATTGATATGCAAAAAAGAGTGTCTTGTTTGTTCATTGCAGTTGTGCAACCTTGTTCCCTTCAACCGAAACATTGAAACACATTAAGATCGCAGCGATCGATAATGACCACTCAAAAATCACTTACTGGTCCAAAGTCATTCACAATAAATTTAAATATGTTTCATGATTTCACTTCACAATTAGGGCTGGCAAATTATGTTGAAAGAATGTGCAATATTTGCCCCCTGTAGTCCAGAGACATTACAAGTTGTGGAGAAAACTCATTCTTAAAAGCAAATTTACCATTGTTGCAAAGCACCCGTAAGGGAAAAACTGCGGAATTATCGACGAGTGTTTGAGCAATGTAGTCCTTCACCGAATCACTATTTACTATTTTTTGATCTTTCATTTACAGTTATATTCCCCAAATCTAAGTCACCTTCTTCATTCACTTTCCAGTCACTGCGAGAATTAGAAGCAACTTGCCTTACTACGAAAGTACAGCTATTTGTCTGCCACAAAAACAGGTACAATCTTTAGAATCTTTTTGGGTAATTAAGTGAGATAATGAGCGAACCGCCAACATCTATCTAAACTTAGCGTCCCCATGTTTAAGGGCTCACTATATCTATACTAAATCCATATATATTCAGTTTATTTATAAAAGAACAATGACACACTTTGCCATTATGAATTTTATATAGCTTATCTCCTTACCGGATATCCTTCAAAAACTTCGCTAAAGCCATTAAATATTATATAAAAAGAAACAGAAAAAACACACTATGGGGAGAAAGGACCATTCGCGTCCAGACCGTCTTCCTGTGATGGCTTTTTATCTTCCGTCCGAAAGGAGCATGACGCTAAAATATATCTATTAACTATACCGCTTGATTCCAAAACAACAATGAGCTTTCATTTACACAGTCAAGGCTTCTATCATATTAACATAAAATGCTGCTTCGTCTGGAGTCATTATATCACAAACCTCTCGCATTATGTCTACTTCGTCTGTTACTCTATTTCAACCGTGCCTGTGCATTGGCTGAAATGAATATTTTAGCTTTACAATAGAGGCGTACAATGGCAAACATTGGCGTCTTTTTTACTCTGAATGTTTAGTTATGCCAACATTTTTATGTTGTTAAGCAAGTAGTCAAATGTACGCAAAAATTAGAAATTGTTACTGTGTGCTGACCACTGCATGGTCGGATCAGTTTTTGTCGGTTATTTGTGTGAGCACTACAACGTAAAGATCAAAAAGAACCTAATTAGCGAGATGCACAAATTTTTTTGTGTGTTATTTTACAAGAACATACTCTGGACCATAGACCACAAGTATATTTAAAATACAAAAACTCGGTCATTCTGGCAAAACAACAGTGCGGTTTCAAACTGACAATTAAATTTCGCGCCAAAAACGGGCCGCCGACCGTACGTTGACGTCAGAGTGATGTGATGTTGATTGAAATGTATCCTTTCCTCCTTGCTTCAGGGACTTTCATTTACTTTTGCATCTTTCTTCGCGACCCTGTCGTGACCTCAACTTCATCATCTCTTATGAGATCATTTATGCGGATACTATAAAAGAATTGATACTCGCGCGGCAAAAAAACGCGCGCCCGTGCCAATACTTGCTGTTGTCCAATCGGTTCACCAAATAACAATCATCTATTGTTGTTTATTGACTGACACAAAAACCGGGAAAAAAGAGATCTCGAGCTGTCGAAGCACGACCATGGACATTATTCCGTCCAACCATTTCAACTGCGGTTGAAGACGACTTGATGTCTAGAACTATACTTGTTATTCAAACTCTTCTTGTATGAAAAACAAACCTAACCCTCACCACCTACTACATCACACAAGTACACACAACACAAGTTGTCCATAACCTTTTCTATCTGCTAAAGATAAGAATCATCGTTTAAAAAGCTGGCCCGAAAAAAACTTTGTGAATACAGATGCTCGTACCCCAATTTCTTAATGTCTAAACACCCCAGCAATAATGCCTTTGCACACTGAATCACGAAATAATAATCCAATGAAAAACTCTGTACACGCATCTGAAAAACACCAGCTTTACATATTGGTTTATTGATATTCCACAGACACAACAAACATCATACAAACTCTACACATATATGATAATCAAATAAAGAATATGATTCTATTAAAAACCAAGAGGAACATTATTAGATATTTGTCTCTTGCTTCCTCGTCCCTCACCTCTAGCCACGTGACGTGTAAGTATGCCCAGTAGATGCCACGGACTCTACACAACGGCAAGTTCCATCTTCAGGGCAGCCCTTCCAATAAGCAGTCCTTCCTTCTCACACCTAACCTGTGCATGCGAGTTAAAAATACTAACCTCTTTCATTTGCTCCACCACTTTTCATTTTATATTTGCGTGATGAAAAAGCAATCAATTTCAGATTATCAGTTAGACATCTATGCTTTCGGCTATTCACATATAGCTTACCGTCAACAAGTCCATACTTTCGCCCACCTCAAGCCTTTATTGCCGGTTTGTAAAAACTCACTTCCGACCAAAAACAAATTACAACCATGTCAGACTTAACTTTGTAGGTTCCTGGAGTATGCCTTATCTACAGTCCTACATTCCATTTTAATTCGAAAAATGCCGAATTTTGCGTCTTTTAATTGATCACTTTTGCTAAACCTTTAACGTCAAAAACTATGTTCCACTCACATATATGACGTAATGACAGTGATTCGGTCGTTTTATTACGGTTCCGTTTCCAAAGTAATTTCAAAATTCCTAATCCTATTCCTACAAAAACCACGACGCATTAACACATACATACTACACCAAGCCGGCATGAGACAGTCATGTCCCTTTCTTCTCATATCTGATTCTCAACTAAAAAACTTCTTAACTTCTAAACTACAAAAACATGCAACATCAAAAATATTTAGTATTTGCATTCATGCGCAATGCTTCACCTTTGGAACTTACACGTACGTAGTAGGTATGCCATCCCCACTGACATAACCCCCAAACTTCCATCAGCACTTCCTAACAGATTTTGATAAATGGCGCGAGCTATATTCGTACCTTACTATCCTGAGTGGTCTAAAATACTTATTGTCTATACACAAAAGGAGTGGAAGAAAACTATGGGAGAAAAGAGACATCTAATTATAAACTATACTGCGGCAAAATTTTACTTCCTTCTATGAAGTTGAATGGCCACCCATAACCTTGAAAAGAAGTTATAACTAACATGAGTCCAGACATTGTGTATATAATAGAAAATTATACAATATGAGATACTAAATTGCCTTTAAATAAACAAGTTAGCTGCGGCATTCATTATTTATTATTCATGTTAAATTTAGCAATAACAGTTAAAAAGATATACCTTACCTACTGGGAACAAATTTCGAACGTGACTCATGCGCTGCCCGGAGGACGCGGGTTCACACACAATTTCTAATCGGCCAATACAGTGGGCTAATGTTAATGTCGCATATCTGGTAGAGGTGTGGAGGTCCGGTGATATTCGAGTTACATCAGGAGTGTGTCCAGCTCCTGTGATGTACATTCCAAGGGTTTCGTGTCGACGGGACCCACTATGGGTCCGGCGGAGTTTGAAACGCGGAATGAAATCGAAGCCGCAGTTCTTGATTGGTGGGTCCCGGTTCGCTTGGATAGTTCAGTTAGTAACACGGTACCTCTGCCGGCCGGTTCTCGAGATACAGTTTCCAAGCTCCGTGTAGAGCTTTATTACAACGACATAAAGTTCATCCTTTCGCTTTTCGCGAGTGCCATGTTCGTTTCTGTAGATTAGAACCACGCATGTATGTGCCTACTGTTTCAGTAAATAAATGCACGCGCCGCGGCCGGCCAAACTTGCTTTATTACAACGACACTAGTTCATACAATCCGTACACAATAATACGCACAAAGTACCAAAGCTGTATCAATTACAATTTTGTTAATTCTATCTGTTATATTCATTACATCTAATTATTTAATTCAATTTAATTGGATATAATTATTCAAAATAAATGATTTGAATATTAATAATTACAATACACTATAATACAGTGGAAAAATTATAGAAATTTATAGATATCGTAATATAAATAGTTATCATATTACGCGCCACAAGCATTACCAATTTATTTAACTGTTATTCTTCTGCAGAACCTCTTAGTGATTTTAATTCGATCATACCATTCATACACGATTTCAAAAAGAAAAAATCAATAAACGAAGTAAGACTGGAACACAACGGACCAAATAAACGAATAGAGGTATAAGCAAAATAAAATAATACATAAATAAATTTAATTACAAAAATGAAAAATAAAAAGAACATAACAAAAAACATATAGGTAAGGTATTGAGGAAAATTAAAATGGGTGAAACTGAACGCATCCTAATCATACGTATATCTATCTTGTCAAAAGTGTCAAATTGACCGCTGTATACAATGAAGTCGGATTTCCCTAGATTTCCGGCGCTCACCGCAACGCGGCACCTCCCACCCGGTCTCGCGCCTTCCCCTCCGGATGTCAGCATCCGAAATGTGTCCGGATCCGCGTTGTGTAACTTTATTTACAACGGATATATAGTCGCAGTTAGTTTAGCGCGTTCTCGATAGTACCACGGCGAACTGTAGACTCTTTTCATTGCGATTTACATCTTTCGCTAGTGGAGGGGATACGTATCCGCTGTTTCGTTTCCATCCGGCCCTACCCACCTCTACGTATCTGTTGCTGACAAGTTTGTCGTGCGACAACTGGGTTAAATTCCAATGCTCCAAAAGTACTTATCATAAAACCTCTTTTTGCAGTGGCAATAATTTTCATGATGAATTTATTCATTATAATTATACACTGCATAAACAACCAAACGATATGCAAGACTATACTATCGGCCAATAGGTAGATTAATAAGAAGTCCTTTATTTTAGTTACATGTGGTCACCTCGCAATATTAATGGCGTTTTGTATAGAAAAAAATAAATGATCAATATCTTTGTAACTACTGAAAGTTTCTGCGTCACAAATTCAAGTTATCATTTTTGTCTCCGTCACTAAAATTTTAAGTGTATTTCGGAGGCCGTAAACCACCAGGGCACCAGGCAGTGGAGATACATGTGTCCAGCCAGCTTGAATTTGGAGTTACCGCACATTCAGTTTTTGATCGATTTCTCGTAAACCATTATATGTAACGCCGTGAATCAAACGTTATTAGCGTCACAAAATCCGTCAATTAACTTGGTAAAGGAACCATATTCGAAAACGCTCCCGTTATTGAGATTCATGAGGTGTCAGCCAGAAGTTTTATACGTAAAATCAAGCTGGCTGGACACAGATTTTTGCATTTTTCTACCAAACCGATGTACGCACCACCAAACTTTTAGCTCCATGCTTTTCACAAATTTATGTGACGCACGTTGATATGCAAAAGTTATCAAAACCACTTTTGTTCTCGAGATTGAGACTGGCGAAAAGTGTAATTTCAAGCTGTCTGGACACGTTTTCGATAGATTATCTAAGGTTCTGTAGCGTCACAAATTCTGAAATAAGGGTGATTGGCCGTCACATAAAATGATCCGACCTACAAAAATTCATTAGTCCCTACAAAAGTTCATTAGACCTACAAAAAGTCTTTAGTTATTAAGTTGCAGTGGATCCCTTCACACGTAGGAATTGTAGGAAATGAAACAGCTGACACCTTGGCAAAGGACGCATGTTGTAACGGCATGTCCTTTAATATTTATCCATATTTTACTGACCTCTTATACTTAGTTAGACATTTTATTATAAATCGTGGAAAGAATATTTTGACTTAAGATCAAAAAAAGGCATCTGGTATAAAACAATACAACCTGAACCTCTACATATACCATGGTTTGATAGCTGTCATTAAAAAGACCTGATATTGTTACTGCCCTAAGGCTTCGATCCGGCCACATTCCAACGAGGAAGTTCACATTTCTGATGGGCATATCAACATCTCCTTTATGTGAAGTATGTGGACAAACTGATGATGTATTCCATGTATTGATGGAGTGTGTCCGGACCGCACAGCTGAGGAAGCAAACAGAGTGGCTTCAAAATTGCATGATTGGCAATTGTAACAGTGCTCTAGCAGCCCCTTTGTCTCCAGCAGCCAGGACACTATACAAAATGTTATCCACTACAATGTGATTTGTAATGTAACCCAATTGTTTGTTATGTACTTCAGTTGTAGCCATAACGGAGCGACATAGTCAAAATTGACCAAGCTCCTTAAAAAAAAAAAAAACATCCTAATTGGAAGATTTGTCGAGACAGCCTGAGCTACATCTTGCGCACACATCACGCCTGCAATACTCCGACGGCTCGAGGAATCACCCTTTTCAATGCATTTCTTAATAAGTTCCAGGATGCCAACATATTTTGTGATTCCCTCAGTTCAATCATTGAAAAAATATCATTTTTTTTAATGACTTGTACCTAATTTTGAATATTAGTATATATATTTTTTAATGTTATCGTTATTGCTGTCTTTTATTTAACATTTTAAAGTGTATATTTTTTTTTTCAGTTTATTCTAAGTTAATATGTAAACATCTAGGCTTAAGTTAGCTGTAAGTTTACAATGTCTTGTGCCCGAATTACTTATAATAAATAAGTAAAAAGGGCTTAGTTGGCAACATGGAGGGAGCCACTTTACTCTCGTTAAAGCGCTTCAATTTTCAGCACTTTTGCATTGTCTACCTACCTCAGTTTTTTTAGAAATCTTTGTCTGAAGTACAAAAAAGTTAATTTTCATTCATGACTTTGTACCACATTGACTTTAAAATAATCTATTGCGGTGGTGCATCACACAATAGTGAATATTGGCACTAAATAAATTACATAATGGATTTAAAGTGTTTATTTTGTAAATAATTACATTTACGTCTCCTTCTTTGTGTCGGTCTTGCCACCACGAATTCTTCCGGTCCTGCGGGCGGCGATGAGACCAACCTTGCGACCAGCTGATGTACCTCTCTTGACAGTCGAAGCCTTACCTGTAAAAACATTTTATATTATTGATTTCCATAAATCATATTATTCAAAAGTAATGTCTCTTTGTGTGCAGAAATGTGCCTGGCATATATTTCTGAACACAAAAAAAATTGATCTGACAAAGTATTCCTTGATTCCACTATGGTTGGAGTTATTAAATGTAAAATTTGGCTTACTTTTTACAAACATTGCTCATATAAATGTGAGAGGTTGCCCACCAGTTGACAAACAAAATAATTTTATGACCCAGATCATATTGTATACAATCTATTTGGAATGTTTCAAACTTTAAATTAACTCTTTAAGGTACCCAATTATATTTATTTAATAAATTTACTTTTAAATAGAAACTTACCAATATGTTGGTGGTTACCACCACCATGAGGATGCTCTACAGGGTTCATCGTAACACCACGCACATGTGGCCAGCAGTTACGCTTCACCTTGTACTTGTGGTATGCACGTCCAGCCTTCAGGATGGGTTTGTCAATACGACCACCACCAGCAACAATACCTGAAATGTGTTATATGGTTTGTAATAGAGAAAAAAAATTAAAACATATATTGTAATCACTTTATATTGCTTCAGAAAGAGCCTCTGTGTAATCATTGATCTTCAGAGTAGGTAAGTTGAAAGTCATCATGAACAACATAAATAATGTTTGGCATAATTTTTTTAAATATTGGTTTTTAAAAAACTAGGTAATTTTTAAAACACTACTAACAATATTACTTACCAACCATGCCTCTGTTGCTGGAGGGCAAGACTTTCTTGGCGCCTGATGGGAGTTTTACCCTGGTACGCTTGGCATCAGGGTTGTGTCCAATTACTGTTGCAAAGTTGCCAGATGCACGGGCCAGCCTACCTCGGTCACCCATCTTTTCTTCCAAGTTGCACACAATGGTACCCTCAGGCATGGCACCAACAGGCATAACATTTCCTAAGAACAACAGAATTCTATAAATATAATATCAGTTTTTAAGCAAGTTGTTTATTTCATTACTATTTAAATGATGAAAAATTCTTAACTTTTATTGACAAATAGAAAACTTATTAGGATTATAGAGTTTAATCAATTTATGTTGTAAAAGAAGTAATTGATAGAAGAATCTAGACTAACATACCACTGCAACAAACTGGTTAAAATGGAATGTTTAGTTATCTATAAATAAGAGTTACATAAAAACATACCAACTTCAAGAGTTGCTTTCTTTCCACAGTACACAAACTGGCCTGTGTAAAGACCCTCAGGGGCGATAAACAACTCCTTCCTGGTTTTGAACTTGTATGGGTCACGGAAGTGGACCACTGCTAATGGAGCACCACGACCGGGGTCGTGGATAATGTCCTATAACAAATGATTATTTATTAGAGAAGCAAAAAAAAACTATTGAATTGTTACTTAAAGGCTCACTTCAAGTGTTTGATCTGATGATAACGAGGGTAATTAAATATAAACACTAAATAAAACGTGTCTTGCCAAAAGATAACACAAGCAGGAACAACAAACCCCGTGAAGAGGGATTATTGAGGTTAGTTTATTTCCAAAATTACCTTTACGACTCCCTTGATATAGCCATGACGTTCAGCATAATCGAGAGATCGGAGCTTAGGGGCTCCTTTCCTTTTCTTCGTGTGTGAAACGAAGACAGAACCGGCACCTTTACGCTGAGCACGGATCACACGACCCATAGTTAAGTCCTCTCACTGAAATTATATATTATACAAATAAATTTACACTTCATCATATGGCTTATTGCATGAAGAAATATATTTTATTATCTTTACGCGAAATATTAAGAATTATTAAGAGATATTTAGAGATTTAACAACTACCAAAAAAAAATACGTACATCAAAAAGAGGACAACTTTTGAGAGAACTAGAGACGCTCGATGAAAACTCTCATCAAAACTGTCAGTGTCAACTGTCAAATCTTTAACAGAAGTAAGCAATTGAACAATCGAGTATTTTTTTTAAATCGATTGTTAGAACTTGAACATTTCCGAATTGTCTTAGAGTTTACGCAAAATTCGCATGCAAAATGGAAATAATTGCATTTTAGATAGAAAAGATTTTATTATTAACATTAAACCTTGATTTCAACCACAGATAAAAATTTTATACGAGGATTACATTATTCCGTACTAAATCCCAATGGTTCGTTCACACTGTTCATAAATCTATGTAAATTAACATTTTTTATTGGGATTATTAAAATTGATGTATTTAAGCTTAATAGTTACAAATATAATTTTTCACTACATAGTATAGAACAAAGTCGCTTTCTCTGACCTTATATCCTTTAGTATGTTTAAATCTTTAAAACTACGGAACGGGTTTTGATACAGTTCTTTCAAATAGATGTAATGATTGAAGAGGAAGGTTCATATCATAGAAATAGTACTAAAGCACTAGTAATAATAGTACTTGTATTTATGGTTCCTAGGTTCATATACTATATAGCATTGCATTAAACTGAAGTACTATTTTTGTAAATATTTATGCTGTTAGTCTTCCGAAAATGAATAAATAAATAACAACGACAGTTGGGAAATAGCAGTAAAAGTATGTAATTAACAGCTTATTAACTTTGACTCGGTGGTGAAATATATAAAATAACTCCGAAAGCAATTTTGAGTTACTATTAAATTAAGTGTTTCTTTAAAAAATGGTTTTTGCAAGGTAATATAGGTTTAATAAAATTCAAGTGCTTCTAAATCAACTTTGACTTGGTGGTGAAAAATATAGAATAACTCCGAAAGTAATTTTGAGTTACTATTAAGCTAGTTGTTTCTTTGAAAAATGTTTTATTTGCAAGGTAACCTATGTATATTGGTTTCATAAAATTCAAGTGCTTCTTATTCTTTAACATAGGAAACTTAACAGCCATGATTTTACTTATATAACAAAGGGAAAGATGTACATTTTGCCAATTTAATAATGAAACTTCAAGAAAATAAGATTTCATTGTAATATACTTTTAAACTTTGAATTACTGTTTAATGTAGAGATATAATAGAGAGGTACTTTAGAGATATAGTAGAAGTACTTCGTGAACCATTGATAGGGTACTGTTTCAGAGTCGTGAACGCACTTCGTGCTACTTCGAGCCCTTTATAATCGAAATATCTCGAGTTATTTTCGTTGTCGAATGATTTCGTAAGTATATCTCATAATCGCCCCCCGCTAGATAAATGTCAAAAGTTGTCTCGTCCGTCACTCAAAAAGTCAGTCTTTGTTGAATAAACACAGAAAATAATAATAAACAACATTATTTTATACAGTTGATATTCCACTTTGTGTAAGCCTTAGTGTTTGTCCTAAATTACAATAATTAAGATATTAAATAAATTAGGGGCGTTTTTTCAGTGTGTGTGTGGCTACGGCTTTAAGTCACGTTGTAGTCACGTTGCAAGCGGCGTGGTGGACTCTTCGGGCAACTTGTGTTTTAATACGATACGTAGGCGATCGTTTACTTCTTTTTTCTATCTACGTATTAAATCAATGTTCTAAATAGTGCAAAATACAAACATTAAATTGATATATTCTGTAACTTATCCAAAATTCAGTGGTCTAAATAAATATCTTTTGTAAATTTATGATTCATTTATTGCGCTTAAATACATACTTGAATTTTGCCAAAAAGTATTTTAAATTACAAATAAGTTTGTGCTGGTGATCTGAGTCTACTGGACAAAAGTAATAGTGTCTGTGTTATAAACTCATTTGGAATTGTTAGAAATATAGTAAATTTCCAACCTTCAAATAAAATAGGTAAGTTGATTTATTTTATTTAAATTCTTTTATACTGTAAATCATTTTTTATTCTGGTGATTAATTATATTTTAATATAAAATAGTATTTAATTATACATATATTGTTTAAAAATCACAGTAAATAAAAAGAAAAAGTATTTAATTTCAGTAATGCTTTCTCTTTCCTTTTTTGTACTGAAGGATTGAGAAAGTGTTGATGGGGAAACTGAAACCTTACAAACAAAAATTTCCATTTTCGCAACAGTGTTAGAACAATGTTTCCAGTTGGTATGCAAATTACATTTTGTGTATGAGTTGGTATAAGAAATAAAAATTATTAGTAACATTGCATAATATCGTTAGCCACATCTAAAATATTACATGATATAATTTGGATAGTGAAATCTATAGTATTGGTTTTGTGGCAATCGGTTAAATGTCCTTGTTTACTATTTTGATGATAAGTACTATGATTTATGAATATACTATGAATTATATTACTAGCCATTTCATCAATACTTAGAGAACTATCTGCTAGCTTTGACACATATTGACCCTGAATTAATGGCCATAAAACTATTCTACACAGTCTGTAAAATTAAAAAGGTAGATTATATTAATTTCCATTGTTACTTTAAATTTGCTTTATAACTTGCCTTTAGTGTCATATTTTCTTCATTGACATCAGTCAATTTCTGCTTATTTTTGGATGTTGGACTAACCTTCTAATTTGTCCTCTGATCTGACTTAAGAACATCTCTGATCTGTATTTCTTAAGACAGATCAAAGGACAGATTCTCAGATATTTATTTTCAGTCAGTTGAATCTGTACTTTACTGACTTAAATTATTTTATACATGGACATGCTTATAACCTGTTCATTAACCTATTATTTATTTATAGAAATAAATAGAATCTGCCCTTGAAAAGTTTTAATTTTTTTTCAAATTTTTCTTACTTTTGAAGTTGCCAGTGAAACATGGTATATTTTTTATTCACTAGTAGAAAATGGAAAAAATATTCACCAAAAAAAATAATGGGTGGAAATACCCTTTTTTCTCTTATAGATATCCCACAATATTTTTTCGAAGCAATTTTAACCAATACTGCATTAATCCTTATCCAATTACAAAAACCTTAAAGATATTGTTCATTTAATATAGATCTATATGGCCATTTACAGCATATGATTTAAATAATTATTTTCGAAGATATTACAGTTTTTAAATTGCGGTACATAGCATTTGCGGCGGTACCGACCGACAGGGGAGGCGGGAACGTGCCTATTACGAATATCACCACTGCACCCGTGCAAAGCAGTGGTGGGTCGCTTGTATATCAATATACCCAATCTTTGCTTATTCTGGAGGTGAATAAATAAATATATTTAATATGGAATGCTTACCCTGATGACATTATTTCTAAACCACCTTAGATACTGCCTCTTACATATTAAATGTATCAACAACAATGTAACAAGGTTAGATAAATCAAGTAATTAAACTTGTACTATTAAAAGCAAATAAGGCTTTTTTATGTAGAGTTCTATACAAAAGCATTCTTATCTGCACTTCAGACTTGCTATGACTACATAGAAGATAATAAATTCATTATATCCTAAAATTTTTTGGAACTTAATAGCTAGGTTGACTTCAAAAGATCTTTGTCGTTCTACAGTTCAGACCATGTGGGTGACTACATAGAGATGTCTGCAGCCGCTGAGACGCTTCCGGCGGCGTCTGGTGCTCGCACCCAAGCCCCACTGTCCGAGCCCGTAGCACCCACTCGTGCCAACCCTGGCAAGCACATTGTGCACTGGTTCCGCAAGGGACTTAGGTTGCACGACAATCCTGCTCTTAGAGAAGGGCTCAATAATGCAATCACTTTCCGTTGCGTCTTTATAATAGACCCGTGGTTCGCAAGTTCGTCTAATGTTGGCATAAATAAATGGAGGTAAGTGTTAGCTGGTTATTGTAATTTTGCCATTCAGTATTTCAACAGGCTAAATAGGCTTTACTAGTGATCAGTGTAGGACTTTAAAGAATCCTTTTATTACAATACACTTCAACATTAAGTTCATCATCATAAGCCTATATTGGCCCACTGCAGGGCACAGGCCTTCGCGCACAGCATAGCTAGGGGGTCCTAGGGCCGTAACACAGCACGAGGGCCCAATGCGGATTGATGGGTGTTACTTACGACTACCATTCTTAGATAGTAGCCGGGACCGACGGCTTAATGTGCCCTCCGAAGCACCGAGTCATCTTTCTTTTTGGACAATCAGGTGATTCAGCATGCAATGTCCTAACTAGTAAAAATTGCACAGTGATGTCTTCCCCCGCGGTATTCGAACCCACGACTTCACGCATCGATCTTAGCCAAACGCTGTACCCATTAGACCATGAAGGCAAACATTTAGTTATTTACTAACTAGGCTTTGGCCCTTACTCTTCAAGACCCTGGATACCATCGGATAAGTAAGTTATTAGGGTGCTTTTATCTATCAGTTGTCATCATTGGTAGAACATTGTTTTCTGTAAAAGTGGCCTTCCAATTTATATTATTATTGCCAGCTTGTTTGGTGACTGTAGGTAAACTTCAGCGAACCGTTACAGATTCCTGCTACAATGTTTGGAAGATTTGGACAGCAGCCTGAGGAAGTTGAACTCGAGACTTTTCGTGGTGCGCGGCCAGCCGGCAGATGCGCTGCCCAAGTTGTTCCGCGAGTGGGGCACCACGGAGCTGACGTTCGAGGAGGACCCGGAGCCCTACGGCCGCGTGCGCGACCACAACATCATGTCCAAATGCCGCGAGGTCGGCATCACCGTCATATCCCGGGTTTCGCACACGCTTTACAAACTAGATAAGTAAGTACAAATTGGTTGTAAAATTATCGTATTATTAACCTAAATTAGAAAGAAAGAAATACATTTATTAACCAAATACACATTAAGATGTAAAAGTAGAAACAGAAAAGTTACTAATGATCAAACACAGAACAATAACAGGCAATTTTATGGTGGTGGTGGTTAATAGGACCAAACCTCAGCATGTGCCACAGCGAACTACAAAACCGCTGTAGCGCTGATGTTCTGCTGGGACCTGGTAAAGTTACTTGTTTGAGTCTTTTTAGATAATTGTAAATACAATTAAGCTCGGAAGCCCCCTTCAGACACAATAACAAGTTATTATTACATACAATAGCCATACAATTGGTATATATTGGATCGTATCTTATCCAAGTTGACTGTACCTTGTCCATCCCTATTTATCTTAGGGGTTGTATGGAGTCCAAGTAGCAGGTCTTGGTGATGTTACAGTTAAGGCCAACAGCAAAAATCCTTTCGGAAAACTCCAAGCATACATTTTTTGGAACTTAAGCCACCCGTACCTCTATTTTGCCGACTTTTCGAACCAACTAGGCAGCTTATGGTTCGGAATATGAGATTGGAGTCCAGCAATGCATAGGTACTTATAAATTGAAAAGGGAAGATAAAATAACGATCACCTTACCTTAACATCAAGTAATAAAAAATGTATGCTAAAGTTACTTGTGCGTCATGAAAGTGGATTATCCAGTAAACTTTTGGTAACGTCATCCTATTGTGTAACGAAAACAACTTTCGCGAGAAAGAATGTTGACCGATAGACCGATACAGGAATTTCCTCGAATAGAAGGACAGTGTGGGAGAACCATTGGGCACGGAATGAGGCAGCTCGACCTGGTGACGACTGATTTCACAGAAGAACGCAGTGAAACAATGCTTTGCGTTGTAATTTGCTGAGTGAGTGAGATTACTGGAATCCTAAAACCCCTTCCTCGTACCTTTAACCCCTATTATCCTAAAAAGGGCGGTGCGTTCAATACTACTGCAGGGTACCTAGTGCCCAGGGATGGAAGCCTTTTGAGCCCATTTAACTACCAGTTTGCATCACTAGTAGTGTAATGGATCTCTTTCATTGCACTATGTACTAAAAATCTGCACAAAGCCAGACAAAATTATGTACATAGGTACGTTTAGTAAGTAGTAGATTTTTTATGTTACCGGTCAAGACGCTCACATGATGGTAAGTGATATGCTGACCATTGAAGATTATTTTAGGTATTATCTCTCGTAAATAATACTATAATGGGTATTAAAGTACTCATGATGACAACCGTGGGTGCAAGCTGGTAGTGATGTGTGCTCAAAAGGGATGGCGGTACCACTTAACATCTGGTGAACCGTTAGCTCGCTGCAACCTATAAAGAAATCCAAGATTGTTTCACAGCTACATGAACGTATTATTGTCGTAGGATAATTGAACGGAACGGTGGTAAAGCACCGCTGACATATCATCAGTTCCAAGCGTTGATAGCGAGCATGCCGCCGCCGCCGCCCGCTGAACCAGCCATCTCAGCGCAGACTCTTAACGGGGCTACGACGCCTGTCTCCGACGACCATGACGATAGGTTCGGTGTGCCTACACTCGAGGAACTCGGTAAGTAAACGTAGTAGTTAATACATACTTTTCATTATCGAGTAGGTAGCCAGATAAATGAACCAGCAGAGCGAACCTGGTGATAGTTGCAAGACAGCCGTAGGTTTTGTGAAGCGACTGACATGGAGACAGGTGGGACCGACAGCTTATCGTCCCCTTTTAAACTCGAACTCAGACGGACTTATTTTCAGACAATGTAGTGATTGAGCCTAAATGGGGGAGACCTATGTCCAGCAGTGGACTTCGATAGGTTGAATAGTAGTGATTGAGCCTACAATGTAAATAAGTGACCTTAACTTTGCGACCTTTTCATTGTATTGAAACCTACCCACGATTTTCATTATCCTCATTATTGCCGATTTAACTTTTTTTAAGGTCACAGGGAGTGTTCTGGGGAATTACTCGGACAGTGTCATTTACCATCAAATGAGCCATTTGTCCCCTCTAGCATAAAAATAACTTCGATTATGATGTAATTTTCATTTTTGTTTGCAGGTTTTGAAACTGAAGGCTTGAGGCCCCCGGTGTGGATTGGAGGCGAAAGCGAAGCACTGGCGAGGTTAGAAAGACATCTCGAGAGAAAAGCCTGGGTGGCTTCGTTTGGTAGGCCTAAGATGACGCCACAATCGCTCCTCGCCAGTCAGACTGGCTTGTCGCCATACCTAAGGTTGCTACTATAACTTTAATTTCTATTGACAAATTAATGAATTTCGATTTTCACTTTGTTGCTGGAGTTATTATTGTTATTTTATTGTCTCTCTACTCGTTAGTACAACTAACGTGTTTTCTAGAAGCGAATAGTTTGACATCATTGGCCTTTTTATTGAAATTTCCGCCTTATTACCAGAAAAAAAAAAAAAATGTTATTTGATTTCGCCGTAAATTCTTAGGTGCGTTTTTGATATAGCTGACGGTTCGCTAATTAATGTTCACATACGGATCCCAAAGCGTCTTTAAACGGTTTAACTAATATAATGTAGGTACTTGTATTTTGAAATTTACATATTTAATACTGGTAAAAAATAAATAAAGTAGTTAAGTTTATCACTATAATAATTAAAATAGAAGCCCGTATGTTTAAATGCTATTGCGTTCTGACTCATTCGGTTTTGCAGATTAACGTTTTGTTTATAGCAAAAATATAATAATTATTAGTACATATTTGAGCAATAGGTACTAATATTGCAATGTGGTTCTAGGTTCGGCTGTTTATCAACAAGATTATTCTACTACCAATTAACTGAGTTATATAAAAGAATAAAAAGAGTGCGACCACCCCTATCTCTTCACGGGCAAATTCTCTGGAGAGAGTTCTTCTATTGCGCCGCTACGCGAAATCCCAATTTTGATCGCATGGAAGGTAACCCCATATGTGTTCAAATACCGTGGGAGAAAAACCAGGAAGCCCTCGCAAAATGGGCTAATGTATGTATCTCATATTAATAACGATGTTGACTGCAGATGATATTTTACTATTACCGTCTATGTTTACATAGAAAACTAAAAATTATACCGAGAAAATTGACAGCATTAGTGACCCATCGATGTTTTAGTAATGAACTCTCTCGGTTCAGAGAAATGGGAAACTCATGACATGACCGATTATGCCGTGGAGAAATTGTTACATATGTAATTGTGGGTGGTAACCTCTTTGACTTTAAAATACTAGTTTGCACAAAATGTGTCACATATAAATATCAAATTTTAAAAACACCGAGTAAACACGCGGAATTTTAAAATGATATCACAACTACTTTGAAAATTATAATAAACCCAATTAATAAGGAAACTTTTTACCTGATACATTAATCTTAAATTAATTGAAAAAAAAAATCGGCTAATATTCGCCACGAAAATAAAAGAAAATGTTGTTTCGGTCGGTCACTAGTTGCTATCTTGAACAGAGTTCAGAGTTTCAGACACCTGCGAATTTCCCACCTGGACGTATGAAGCGTAACATGTGTATTTCGGGGCTCCGTTTCACTTGATCGCATCCAGTTAACAATCTGGTAGGTACAAATACATTATAAGAACAAATATTTTTTTAAACTTCATATTTATAAAAAATATCCAATAAATATGAAGTTCAAAAAAATATTCGCGTTCAACTGACGCCTTGATGCTGAAATCTACGGAATGTAGCTGAAAAAAGCATCCATAGTAAAATATCATTGATCAGTGTTACAATAATTATGCTGAACGTAAGGCGTAGTTGCAGTAGTACCTAATGGGTTTTGTATTATAGGGTCAAACCGGATTCCCATGGATTGATGCTATCATGATACAACTTCGAGAAGAGGGCTGGATTCATCATCTGGCGCGACATGCCGTCGCTTGTTTTTTGACTAGAGGTGACCTTTGGATCTCTTGGGAAGAAGGCATGAAGGTAAGACTTGTGAAATATGTTTAATGGTCTTGTAAGACTTCACTATCGCAATATCCTAGGTCCACTGCTGGATAAAATACTCATATTAGAGAGGTTTCGTATCGTACTTGGCACCTACATAGGCAATCCTCACATCCTGGTTCGCTATTCGGCAGAATGCAACGCGAGATGAGGTTGGTTTGGGTTCTTCAATTTAAAACGTATATAGTACACATTTCATAAGGCGCGTCGTCAGTCACCGTAGAATATTCGCCCACGCTGTCAAGTACTAACTCCGATGATTGCACAAGGGAGAACACCTAAATCAGACTTAGGGTACATAGTATTAGGTGCAAAATAAAGTGCACCAGTTACCCGACTCACTAACATGCGAATTATGCGATGCGTTACGCGCAAAAATTGCACGTCGATCGACCAATACTGGCAAAGGAAGAAGACGCGCCTTGGGTAGAGACAATAGCATTTTTCCGCGCTTCTATCCTTGCATAAGGTTCATCAATGCGCCTTATCAGTTGTGTAGGTACTACTGTAATGCGTCATCGTTGCAAATACTGCAAGTGCAAAAACTGCAATCATTTAAGCATAATATTTCTTGACTTGCCCGGTATTAGAAAGTCAATAATATATAGGTATTCTCGAAGTAAATATCTATTAAAAGTAGGTATGCGCTATTGCGTTACCTGTATATTATTACCTGTTAATGTTTTAGTAACATGACCGACGCCTTGTTCGATATATTGCTATTTTTGCGTTGTCGGACTTTTTGTGGTCTCCAATTATTTGAGATCGGAATTAGGTAGAGTATCGTCGAGGTTGATGTGTACCACAGAAGTGCCAGATATCGTCCCGTGAAATAGGATTGTTATACACTTATAAGGGATGAGGGCACTGTAGCTAGTGAAATTACCGGGTATAAGAGACCTAACATTTGTCGTCTCGGATGTCGGGCGCAGTCTAGCATTGATGGAGAGTAATACCTAATTGTCCATCAGTTATCAATTTTTCTTCAATTTCACTATGTGGTGGTCGTGGTACGCTTCGTAACATAAAAAATATTTAATATCATAAATAATAATAATGGCGGATATACATATAGTATCATGATCTTTTCATACATATAGTATCATAATCTTTTCTGCTCATTCATATTAATCTCGGAAAGACTTAATTCTTTTGGTGTATGATATATACTGATTCAATTCCGACCTCAATTACATAACTAAGGCAACGTTACTCTCACACGCAAGTCATAAATAACGCATAATCCATATACTTTTGTTCGAATATCAGGTGTTCGACGAATTGTTGCTCGACGCTGATTGGTCCGTGAACGCGGGCATGTGGATGTGGCTCTCGTGCTCGTCCTTCTTCCAGCAGTTCTTCCACTGCTACTGCCCAGTACGTTTCGGCCGGAAAACCGATCCGAATGGTGACTTTATAAGGTAAATACTTTTATTATTTAATCAATTCAGTGTTATGACTGTGTATTGGAACAAAAAAATAAATAGGTACTAGTTTTAAGAGCTAACGTATTAACCGGGCTCCCTGATACACTAGAAAATATTATATTGTTTCTATTGAATATATGCAACCGGTTAAAGGTTTAAACATTCAGCACTGGCCATTATACTTTTACATTTATTTTTTGGTACACTCAATAATGAGTAAAGTTACATGTTTGACCAGTTTCTGATTAGGTAATTTTTTAATTTTATTTTTTAACATTTAACCTACTTTATTTATGGACTCTATATACCTTATTTATATTTAGCTTGATACACAAATTTTATATATTTTAAATATTACTGGCAAGACTTCTAGTTTCGGAATCCTCCTGTGGATTTAGTGAGGTTTTTGACAAGAAGATCACCGTGACAGTAGAACTGCTATCTTCAACAACAAATTATTTTCAGCATGTGTATTATGTTACTGCGCTTGATTGGGTTTGGATGTTGCGGAACAATATTCTGCGCTTGGCCCATGAGCCACGATGAATATTCAGTATCGTACTGTATGTGCTATATGTGCTGTATGTCTAATAAGCACCATTCGCAGGCGATACATTCCGGCGCTGAAGAACATGCCGACGCGGTATATCCACGAGCCGTGGGTGGCGCCGGAGTCGGTGCAACAGTCGGCGCGGTGCACCATCGGCCGCGACTACCCCATGCCCATGGTGGACCACGCCAAGGCTTCCCAGATCAACATAGAGCGCATCAAACAGGTCTACGCACAACTGGCTAAATACAAACCGCAAGGTCAGTTTGATGTCACTTATTTTTTAAATTCTTATGAATCACACCATGTTAAAGGAATGATCGCGAAATAATAAAATACTGGTTAAAAACGTCTATCGTAAAAATTATAATCCCAAACTATGGTGAGAATTATTCTCATAAACATAATAAATAATTTTGCCTTTTAATTTATAAAAAGCTTTGAAGTGTTAGTAAAATCTGACGTCATTGTGTTATATTATAATACCATATTTGTTTATAATTGTTAAATATTCTACGCATTGTTACATGTTTAAATGATTATGGATTTGCAGATCCTAAAAAGTTACATTTGAATAAGGTTTACATGGAATCTGATGGGATTTAGTAATTTAAAAATTTTATTATTTTATTTTCAGCTATATTAAATCCGCAAAATCTACAAAGGCCAAACGTGATGCAGTCCTCGCCAAGGCCGACTTCGATAATCACAAATATCAACCAATCGAATTTCCTATGCAGTCAAACGCCGGATCCTCAACCTGCTAATGCGCCCAATTACAAAAACTCTAATATATTCCAACATCCTGGGAACAACAACCCACGGCGGGATCCAAAGCCTACGCAGTTTAAACAAGTGGTAATAGTGCAGGCGGCTGAAGCGAACTCAACCCACGAGACGGACGGCAAACACCCCTCACCCCAAAGGAACTACTTAATAAATGGGCATCTAAACCCACCTTTCAAATCCAATATCAACTCACCGCAGGGCCAAACCAAAACTGACAACTACAACTTCAAGAATTTGGCTATAAATAACTACATACAAGACTTTGCCAATAACCAACAATACCCAAGTCAACAGATAAACAAAGACGAATCATTTGAGCAGGATGTCAAAGGAGGAAGTTTTGAATTTATAAAGCCAAAATTCTATTTGCCGTGTGTTGAAAATGGAATTGTGCAAAATGCACATAACAGTGAGTTTAAAGAAGGTAAAACTGAACCAAATAACGAAAAATCTGATAGTAGTTTAGCTATGAACACAGATCCGTCATACGACGATCGTGTTGATGAACCCACAAAACATTTAGGGTATGATTCAACTGAAAAAAACAAGATTAAATAAAGTGATGAGTTATAAGGATAATTTGATGTATAAAAATATATTAATTAGTAATTTAAAATTGAAACTTTCAAGTTTTCTATGTAAAAATATTTTTAAGGCATAAAATTTCTCATTAAAGTTTACAATCCTAACTTAATCAGTCTAGGGTCCACAAATTAGAACTGTTTGAATAATACAGTGTAGGGATACCATCCCTGTATTCTTCCTCTTTTTTTGCTGATAGCACAGATGATAGTAAAATTGGAAGCATAGCAAGTACAGTTATTTTCTTAATATTAATCATCTGAAGAGTAAAAAATTATTATTTTTAACCAGTATAAAGTGTCCTATATAAGGTTACTATCATATTTCTGAAATAACATATTTTATGTTAAAAATGAACTAATTTAAACAATTTGCAGTTTCCTTTTCGTTTATAGCAAACCATGTAAGTACACAGTCAAAACTGTTTGCTTTAAACTGTTATCATCATATTTGAAATCTCAATAAAAACAAATTTTGACAACCCCAAAAATACTAACATAATAGTCGCACAAGTAAAAAAATATAGCTATAGTTTAATGAGGATTATGGCTTGCTGTAATCCTCATATGTATTTGGAATCTCCATGAAAATGGATTTCGAAAACACCAAACATAGTCCTAAGAAATAGTTGTTAATAGTCCCACAAGTAAAAAAATAGTACAATTTTAGTTTCGGAGTTGTCATCCTCACCTGTGGTGCAAACAAACAGAAAAGCCTATAGAATTGGTCAGGTTCCAAAGAATAGTCATGAAATAGTCTCAACAATATGCCAAATTTGAGAAATATTCCTCAAGAGATTCCCGAGATATACTTCACCATTTTGGTATCACTAAGGTGGCTGACCATAATAACCATAATGTAGGATGCCAGTATTTTCTACACTTATTTTAATATTTGAATAATTTAGTTGCTATTCATTAATACTTTTATCATTGGAGTTAGTGCTATATAAAAAAAAACAAGTTTAAATATTTTAGCATTTAATAAAGCAAATAAGCAACTAACTCTTTCCAGGCACATTTGTTGGAGTGTCTAATAAAGCAACCGTTTGCATGTGTTGTTGTAGAGCCTTTTTTGCTTTCCTTGACTTTTGTACAGGTTTCTCTACTGGTTCTCTTATTCTATTTCCAGTAAATTCCTTGTTTATTGTTCCTATTATTGGCATCTAAAGAAAATTAAAAAAACTCCCTTATTAAAAGACATCAAAACAAGTCTCTTCCTAAACGTATGAACTTACCATTTCTGGAATGTGGACATATCTTATGTTACGAGCTTGTACAAATAAATTCTCAAACAAATATTCCTTTCCTTGTGGATCACAATAAACAGCATTAACTAAAGAAATATTCATGTAACTGCAACATTATCATAAATTATACAATTGTATTATCAATTACATAATTCCACAGTGTATAAAATAGTTTAATAACATTGTAAGCTCACCCATCTACTGTAATTACAGAGCCACAAATGTATGAATCATTTCTGAGATCAATTGTAATATTATGACCTTGCATTGCTTTCACTAAACATAATAAAGTGTTATGATAGTTGAATTTTTCTTTAGAAGTACCCACAAACATTGGTGAGCACATATTCCTGAAAACAAAATAAGGAATTACTAAAACACAGAGCAATGACACTAGTAATATAATTCTTAAGTTTAATACATCCTTGATACAAGAAATTGAACAACAGAATTGGGCACTCATCATATTGGCACCTATAAATATATATTTTATATCGATCTCTAACTTCCTATATTTTTACAATATACTTATTTAACAAAGTTCATACTATTAAACTATAACCATCCTAGAATCTGGTTTGGATTTCAATTCAAGTTCTGCCTTTGTTATAACCCAGTCATTTTCTTTTCTTTCAGCCCAGAAATAATAATAACCTCTGTCCTTTGGCCCCGATACGGGTATTTGAAATTGTGCAAGCTTTCCATCATTGAAATTATTTACAGAATCTGATAGTTTAAAACGTTTATCTTTGATTGGTTCCCCGAGGTAGTGAACTGCTCCCTTATGTGTTCTTAAAGTCTTCATAGCTTGCTTATAATACTCGAATTCACGAACTCTATCCACTAGACGGTTTTGTAAGAAAAATCCAGTAGAGCTCACTATAATACCACCCCATGCGGCGATTTTAATTAAACTGCGTGTGGATATAGTCATCGTCTGTTTAACTACTTTAAATAATTACTTTCAAAATTTCAAGAGCAAAGTATTGTTTGAATTTGCACCTGCCTTGTTTTAATAAAAAAAACAGTAAGAAATGTAAAGATTACAAGATTTACAAGTAACAAAACAAATAAAATTAATAATGTGAATTGTGAAATTAGAAACAGGGTTGCCAACCACGAAAGAAAATTCCTCGTACATATCAACTAAAATTCTCGTATTTTGACTTTCGAACCCTAGGAACCATAACTACATGGAAGGATGACTAAAATAACAACTGCACTGCATATCTTCACTCCTTTTTTCCTTAAGGTATTTAATAGTAGGTAAGAAAGAGACATGTGTTACGAGTCGTTTCATTATCTGGTACGTTGTCACAACTTGATTTGATTGATGAATTTGCTAGTGTTGGGAATGAATTATTATATTTAATCGATAGTTATGGTATCTGAAAATACTGATAATGTGCTCAAGCGTAGGTACTAAATATTTGGCTTTCGATATGGAAGTCGTGGGTTCAATTCTCACGGGTATTACTATTATGTAAGCTTCGATGCCGTCCTTCTCGAGGTTGTGCAAGAATGTTTCCTTAGACCAAACTTATTCAACTTGGCCATAAAAACTTCGTGAGAGAAGCTAGGAGGTATCAGTTGGGCTGGGCGGCATTTTAAAAAGTTACGTCAGGTCTTCACGTCGACGATTCCGTAATGCTTAAAAACAAAAGTCTGTGCAGTGCGTCATACACGTACCAACGTACGTATCACTTTCCATCAGGTGACTCTCCAGCTCGTTTGCTCCCTATAACATAAAAAAATACGCAGGTGAGACATTGACACTGACTACGAAACTAGTTCACTAGTTATGTCACTCAACGGTCAATGTAGAGGCTATGCTCGGGGTTTCACTTAAGGATAAAATCAGATATACTAGGTGGAGACTCGATACTAAGTTATCTAGGTAGGTGCTACCGCAGTGCTAGATTGTCCCGTTAAATAAGAGTGCTATGCACTTTTGTGTTTCGGGATGTAGGCACTGTAGCTAGTAAAATTACCGGGTATAAGTGATCTAGCATCATCACATTACACACCTCAAAGATAACTGTATACCCCAGTATTTTATGGATCGTATTATACATCCATGCATATTATATACACCTTCCTCTTCAATCACCCTATCTACTAAAAGAATGGTCAAGTGCGAGTCGAACTCGCCCGTCAACGGTTCCGCGGCAGCAAGTAACAAACTCAAATATTTTTATTTACTTAAGCGCCTACTACAGCTTTATGTATAATAAGATCTATCAAATAGTGGAGATATACAGTTATCTTTGAGATTTCTTTCTTTTGTAAATAAATTCATTTTTTCCGTTTACATTGCAAACGCAGGCTGAACCGTACAAGATTTGTCAAATAATGTACCAAGTATTGTACACATTGAAAATGTCTACAGCATACGATTTCAATGAATATTTTTTAGAAAATAGTTTAAAAAATTGAGGTACGTAGCGTTTGCGTCGGTGCCGGCCGACCGGGCAGGTGGGAGCGTATCTATATTATATGCAATATTACCATTGCACCCGTGCGAAGCATGGGCAGGTCGCTAGTCATTAAAATGGTAAAGAAAGTGGTTCACAGTCTATGACGTAAAAGGAACGTGTCCATATATTTTCTATGAGATTATTGATATTTGTCGTCATTGCTCACTATTATAAATTGACCTAATATGTCTTGGTTTCAGTTTATTTAAAAATACAATATTGCAATTAAACAACAGTGATCAATGAAACGACATATAAAATAAGGTGCGTTTTTATAAAATAAGATTAATATTTTATTGCGGATGGTGGAGAATACCGAATTGTATCAGCTTCGGACAAATTGAATGAAGGTACAGCATCAAATTCTAATCTCCTTTTAGAAGAAAATTCATTGTACAAGTAATTGTCGGGGCAGAAGTGCTTAGAACAGATCCTGCTGTGGGTCTTCCAGTTCTAGTCGGGTCTCCCGACGCGTCTCATCCACTCTTGTTTCATCTTTTCATCCTTAGGGAAACTGTAATATTATAATAAACCTTAATATATCTGCTGATGTTGCTTCGCCGGAAAGCCTAACTAAAATATCGACATGTAAAAGCCACATCACTAGTTGAAATGCTTACCTAGAAATTTCAATTAGGATTTTTTGAGAAAAAGTAGACAAATACTGTTTTGGCTTTTATTTGAAAAGTACAACTATAAGTAAGAAACATTTATATTATAGTTTACACACATTTCCTGATTTATTTAATATAAGTTTAACCAAAAACTCACGAATGAAAGTGAATCTTTTCACCACTGCTTTCTTTCCTTCCCGAATGTGAATAACAGCCGTCAATTACACAAGACATGTTTTTATGACCTAAAACACTTCATAAGAAACGAGCACACTTGAAGATAAATCACTATCTGAGCGTAAATTATACAGAAAATATTTTTCTTATAATCAGGAGCCGCCAAACCACTGACAGTACTATAATCCGGCCATGTGAGCAAGGTGTCAAACTGTTTTTAACAATCTTTAAGAAAGCACGTCAAAATGTGATTTTTAATTTAGTAGTATGCTAAGTAAGTCCAATGACATAACATTGTAATGAGTCCACTGACCGATGTGACGACCTGCTAATTATATGAGAACAATGTTTAGTTAGCTGTCTCATTTTCGCCAACGCAAAATCGTGTAAGGAGTGAGAGCATCAGGTATACGTTTTTAATCGCTATTTTGGCCCGGATTCCATGCTTAAGTTAAATTTCTATGTTCGAACCTCGTACATCTAAAAAAACGATTTTATAGTTTAAAAATCCTAAATTAAAAAATAATTTGCTAGCTCTTAACTAAAAAACATCACTTTGTCATAGAGACGACTAATGAACAAAATATTTTATTAATCAGTATTTTCCCGGTTGACATAGAGTCTATTTCACGAAAGAAGTCCCGCGGCGATTTGTGGAACTAAATTTGACAGATCGGGCATATTGTCGTTTGCCAATTCTAAGAATTTGTTTGATGTACCTAATAGATTTCGGTGAGTTACAAGGTGCAGCAAAGCGTTATATGGATTATTCATGTCATCAAAAGTTGTAAAAAATGTCGGTTCAAGATATTTTATTTATGGTGAAAGCGTTTTTGTAAGCGGAATAAAAAATCAAAGTGATTTAATACTAACCATCCACTTTTGCAAGAGCCTCGCCGCCATAATAGGTACTTTTTACAGTTGCCATATAAATATTGTTTGCCGATATGATTGGAGTTTTACTTTTGAACTGTCTAATTTATTATATGAGACAACATTTAACAATAATTAAGACGTAATAGAAATTAGCTATCTTTTATCAAATAAAATTACTATCATTTTCGTAATTTACAAGCAACAAAAAAAAAAGTAAGAAAGTGGCATCTGATAAAATTCATCTTTAATGCGTTCCATTGTAGAAATGTAATCTCGTTCTCACGAGATCTCAGCCTATTTTAGCTTGTTTGATCTTAGATGAAAAAGGGAGATCTCGCGAGTTTAATGAGATTGCACTTGATCAAAAAAACGTCTTAATTAATTTATTTAAGAAGAACAAAATGTCTTCAATTAATGGCTTGTGATTTAAACTAAACAAATCTTTCATTTGATTCGTTTATGTAAATTAATCTGTAATATCTAATGGATATGAATGGATGAAGCATATATAGTTTCATTTCATTGATAATAATATCTCCGCTTAATAATCAACTCAACTTAGAAAATGAGTACATATTTTTTTACTTTTCGTTGTTTTGTTTCTAATGGAATAACTGTTTTATTACCGAAAGATTTTTGTTAGAGAATAGAATACTGTTTGTTTTTTTCATTTATTATTCGATAGATACGTATGTCAAAGTTTACTACTTAGAATTTGATACATATCAGTTTATTGAAAAACATCGTGAAAGTATTTTTCTTATATTGTAATCCTTATTGTATTTATAATTTGTTTCCTATTTATCTTAAAACAATATTCAATTATACATTACCATAACAGAAGCATTATAGGTTAATGTATGAAAAGTGGGCAGGTATATTAGTGTCTGTTGAATGTATGCAACTGCGCCAATTAAAGGGTAAATATAAACTAACAAAATACTAAAATTTAGTAGTTTATCTAATGTACACAATATAAAACTTATCTTATTCAAACATTTTAGATACTTTTTAGTAATTATCCTTAAATTTAAAGTAGGTAAATACTTTTTTCAGTACTGGTGTCATTCCGTCTGGCGACAGTGGCGAAACGTCTGCGGGACTTCTTTCGTGAAACAGACTTTAGCTACTACAGTCTACAGATATTATTATATATTGGTAAAGAATACTTTCTTTATTCAATTTGATGACATTAATTATTTTCCTACTTTTCTTATCGTGTAAGCGCAATCTACAAAATTAATTACCATTTTTACATTTATATGCAGTTGTATGAGTGTGAAAAAAGCGTTAAAAAATACCTTCCTCTATAGTCTTTTGTTTTTTAATTTTGAAGGCTGTCAGCATTTTTTTTTACGGTAGAAAGAAAGAAAGAAAGAAAAAAAATCTTTATTCAAATCAATCTGTTACAGATACTTTTGAATCGTCAATTGTTATTATTATCATATTTTTTGTGACTCTACCATTATAGGTAGTGATAGATTTATCTCAACAGTATGCCAACACCTAAACAAAAATTGTCATTTTCATGTAACCATATAAATTTACTCATTGATGAGTTTGATATAATTTTTCTTAAATCTATTGATATGCTGCCTTATTAGTGATAATATACCTAAAAATGCACCTTTTGTATGTATCAATGTTCTTTGTTTAATTAATTGTTAATCTTTTTTTTATGTGTACAGTTATATGTAAATAAAATGTAAAATTATTGTGTTATATATTTGCTCGGTCTTTGGTAGTCTCTTTGTGATACATCGATATAAGTATCGAAGTGGTTCATCCCTAGCTACCGCTAGCTAGAGTCTGTTTCACGAAAGAAGTACCGCAGACGTTGCGCCACTGTCGCCAGACGGAATGATACCAGTACTACGAAAAATATTCACCTACTTTAAATTGAAGGATAACTATCAAAAGTTTATTTGTAAGACACAGGTTAGTAAAAATGTTTTACAGTTGGTAAGTGTCATATTAGAGGATGTAACACCATGTCTTGCCATTAACAGGCGTAAAAATGTTTAAAAAAAAATTAATTACACTACTGAAATGATATGTCGAACAATCACTAAAATGTCAAACTAATACAAAATGTCAAAAAATTACAATAAGAAATGTCAAACTAATTAAGAAATGTCAAAATATACCTATTTTTATCATAACATTAAATATATCATACACTGAATAAATTAAAACATTAAATAATTATTTCATTAAAAATTATAACATTAAATAATTATTTCATTTAACACAAACCACATTCAAAGTTGGTCTGTTAAAAACTCCGTCAACGTATGATATGCTTTTTTTGTTAAAAGTGATAGTAATTCGGAATAAATTGCCATTCTTATTTTTTAAATCTATAGGTAATATATTATAAATTTTTGGGGCCATGCAGAAAATACTATTACTTTTTAGGGAAGTTTTTGCAACAGGTGCTATTAGCTTGCTTCCATGACGCCGGCTTTTCTTTAGCTGACCATCGGATAATAAAGGAAACAGATGCTGATTTCTCCTAACAAACATTGCAGTTTTGTAAATGTAAACAATGGCACAGTGAGTATCTTAAGCTTGATGAAGTGAGGTCGGCAACTGTCTGTTTTCTTTAAAAACATAATGGCCCTTATACACTTTTTTGGGCTCTAAAAATGTCTAATGTGTCAATACAGTTTCCCCAAAATATTATGCCATATCGTAATATGAATGCAACATAACCATTATAAGCGGTCAACACGGTTTCAATATTTGCTACTTTTGCTAAAGCTTTCAAGGCAAAAACAAAGCTATAATTTAAATATTTAAGGTTACTTTGGCAATAGCTGTACTCCATCTATCCATATCAATTAGATATTTTAAATAAATTAACAACATATACCAATGAAATGAAGGATTTGTTCAGTTTAAATGACAAGCCATTAATTTGTCATTAATTATTTTGAAAGTAGCTCCCTAAGAAGCACAACATGTTTTCGAATAAGACGTTTTATGCTCAAATGCAATCTCGCTTATCTCGTGAAATTTACCTTTTTTTTCGTCCGAGACAAAAAAGACTGAAACCTCGCGAGAACGAGATTGCATTTCTTTAATGGAACGCATTTAAGATGATTTTTATCAGATGCCGCTTTCTTACTTTTTTTGTTGCTTGTCTATTTTTCCGGCCCTAGTATTTCATTTAATTAAAGAGAATTATTTAGATTAAGTCCTTGTCATTGTTAAATGTTGTCTCTTATAATAAATTAGACAGTTCAAAAGTAAAAATCCAATCAAATCGGCAAAAGATATTTATATGGCAACTCTAAAAAGCACCTATTATTTGCTATTATGGCGGCGAGGCTCTTGCAAAAATGGATGGATGGTACTAAATCAGCTTGATTTTTTTATTCCGCTTACAAGAACGCTTTCTCCTTAAATGGAATATCTTGAACCAACATTTTTACAACTTTTGGTATCATGAACGATCCATATATCACTCTTATGCACCTAAAAACTCACCGAAATCGATTACAATAAACAAATTATTAGAATTGGCAAACGACAATATGGCCGATCTGTCAAATTTAGTTCCACAAATCGCCGCGGGACTTCGTTCGTGAAACAGACTATAAATATTTTTATTTTAGCGCTACTTCCAGTGCTTTAGTTATATTTCTAATAAATTACCATTTTACAGGCAACATTTGTCAATGTTGAAATTGATTAACTGATTCAGTAATTCTATGAATGTAGGTTAGAATACTTATAAATTTGCTTTATAATTATTACATATAATAATTACCTAATACTTGTTAAAAAAAATTGATATTTATCGAATATGAGTACGTCACGAGGCAGTTCTTCTAGAAAAAGACCACAGAAATACCAAAATAGGACAGCATTTAAAAATGATTTACACGATTCAAGTCAAAAGACTAAGATCATAAATTCAATAGAAGTAACTGGTGTATGCAAACGATGCAAGGATATAATAGAATGGAAAATTAAATACAAAAAGTATAAACCTCTTACTGCCCCAAGAAAATGTGCTAATTGTGAGCAGAAAACAATAAAACATGCCTATCACATGTTTTGTGGAAAATGCGCAAAAGAAAAAATAGTTTGTCCCAAATGTTGTAAACCTTTTGATGTAAGTAACACTGAATTATTGTAAAGATTGCTTATACTTGTAAAATAAATTATTAAATTAACTGCCAGGCTTAGATTTTCTTCTGTGTATCGAAATACACAGTAGAAAATCTATTGACTGTTGAATGTATACAACAGCGGCATTAGTAGCATTAAAGGGTTAACGTTTTATATTAAGAGAGATGATTGATCGAAAAGACTTTCTAAAGATTGTTTAAAAGGCTATCCAAACAATTTAGGCATATATTTAATAACATTTTTAATATAAAAATGTTTATCAAGGTCAAATATCACTTATTACAGACACAAGAAGAAAGTGAATACTTAGAGCAGCAACCAAATCTGGATGTTCAGTCACTTTTGAAAGATTTGCCTGAAAGAAGACGTCGTACTGTGCTCAGGTGAAAATTATTTAAGTTTTATTCATACAAAGAGACCACAACTTCACAATATCTTTAGTTTTACTGTTGTTGTCTAGGTGAGACATAGTGTTATTATTTGGTGATGGGAACAACCATCTCCACATAACAAGTTAATAGTCACACTGTGACCTCATCTCACTTATCCACTTGAAGTAGCATGGTGCATAGATAATAGATTTATGTATTGTTTGTTTTGAGTTTCCACCCGTGCTATGTATAACCATTTAGAGGATCATTATTATCATTACAAGTCAAATATGTTCACTGCTATATGAAGGCCTCCACAAATGAGGTAGTTCTTAAATCTTTAGTTGTATTTATAAATAAATGATATCAACTGACCAGTGACCATAGCTAATGTCACTTTCTTTCAATTAGTTTGTAAAGTTCTTTTCAACTTTTAAACACTGTATTCAGTATAGGTAGATACAATAGGAACATAGTCCTTGAAAACTCTTTGGTATGACTAAAATTCAGACTCCGTATCTGATCGGCAGTTCGGTACACTACACTAACACTTAATAATCAGGTGTTTCACTTTGTCACATTATTCTTATTTCATAAAAAACTGGCAACACAGTAAGTGTCAGTCGATATTGTCTAATTTAAAATACACCAATAGTAGGGATGATCGATGTTGACATCAATCTTACCATGGAATCAAAAGTATCGATGTACGAAAAATATCAATCAAAAGACATCGATATTTCTAAAACATCGATGTTTTTGTAAACAAATGAAATGAAATGAAATAAATCTTTAGTCAATTAAGTCTTTACAAGACACTTTTGAATCGTCAAATTAATAATAAATTTTAAGACTACTTTGAATCTACCACTGGTTCGGAAAGTTGGTTCCACTGAGAAGACCCGGCAAGAAACTCAGTAGTTACTCTTTTTAATCGCCAATTTACAATATTTCTTTCTTAAATCAAACTGTTTATTATATTAATTTTAATTATTAGATAAATCACAAAAAAATCATTGGAAAATATTACATTCCCAGCATTTTTAGGGACACTTTGTAAAAAAATTAACTTTGACAGGTGTTTTTCTTTCAGTTTAAAAATTAACTTTGACAGGTGTTTTTCTTTCAGTTTGTTCCGTTCCGTCTAAATTGAAACAAACTAATTCGCAAGGCTGTTGTTTTAGTTCGATTATTTTGGTTAGTGTCATCTAGTAGAAAATAGTTGAAACTTGATAGTCATCTGCACTGACTTTGCAATATTTACTGATATTTAGTTGAAGCTTCAAATTAGTACACCTACTAAACGCTAGACCACGCCCAAAAGTATAAATCACGTTTCGATATTTTATTCAGGATGTTCCGATAATATCAATGTCAACCCTTCGATGTTAAAACATCGATGAATATCGATCATCCCTAACCAATAGCAGTTCACACGCTAGAGATGTAAACCGATTACAAATTTTTACACCGGTTTATACCGATAACTTATTTTAAGAAACCAGTTTTATAAAGTTATTTTAGGTATTTCTCTAAAATTTACCAACAATTAATAAATGACCAGTATTTATTTATCTCAACATAGTATATGCAATTACAATCACAAAATTAAAATTGTATCAATCATCATAGTCAAATGCTTATCAATTTTATTTTTGTTACTTGCTACGGTCATTTTCAGAGTAGTCTGAAATATGGGGCGCGTATTCTCAGTTGATTTTTCTTGATCCACCTCCACCTGAGGATGATTTCTCTTAATATGTGCCAACATATTCAAAGTTCCTCTTAACGTATAAGCTCTAAGCGCATATCTTAACTTTGCACTAACATTATCTATCTTTTCAAAATGATTTCTTGTAATTAATTTTTCTTCAACGTTAGGCATTTTTTTCGAAAAATGTATGTTGATTTCAAACAATTCGCAAGCTAAACTAAAAAACTATAGTATGGATATAGAGATCCCTTCCATAGACAACATGTCAAACGCTACAGACTCATGTTTGGATACATTTTATAGATCGGATGCATGCTTTGTGTTTGTAATCGGTTTTTTTTAATAAGAACCGGTAATAGGGAAGATGCACAAAATTTATTTTTGTGTTTATTTTAAAGAACTACATTTGGAATAGACCACAAGTATATTTAAAAATAAAAAACTGTCATTTTCTGCAAAAAATGCGGGTTGAAATTGACAATTTTAAATTTCGCGCCAAAACGGGCCGGCGTGACGTTTGACGTCAGATATGTGAATGTACCTCCTCTTCTTCAGGGACTTTCATACTTTTGCATTTTCTTCTCGACTGTCAAGACCTAATTTATAAGAATTTTAACTGACTGATAATTTATGGAATTAAAGAATTGATACTCCGGAAAAAAAAGCCGCGTTGGCCATACTTTGTGCCACTGTGTTCATCAAATAACAATCATAATGTATTGTTTTTGTCTGACACAAAACCGGGAAAAAAGAGATTTCGAGCTGTGAAGACGAATGAATTATTCCTCAAACCATTTTTCGATGCGGTGAAGACGACTTTGATGTTAGAATATACTTGTTATACTTAATCTGCTTGTATGAAAAACAAACCTAACCTAACCTAACTAATACAAATACAACAACAAAGTTAACTGTAACTTTTTATTGTAAAGATAAGGAATCATGTTAAAAAGTTTAAAAACTTTGTGAATACAGATGCTCGTACCCCATATTTTTTAATGCTAAAACAGAATAATGCCTTTGGCACCTGAAACAGAAATAATAATAAAAAAAAACTTGTAAGCATTGAAAATACAAATATACAAACTTACACATTTAATGATTTTTAAAACAAAGGAAATTATTAGTATTTTGTCTTTGTTCCTGGTTCATCTCTAGAGTGCAGTGTAAGTGCCATAGATGAGGACTGCACAGGGCAGTTCCATCTTCAGGGCAGCCTTTTCCAAGCAGTTTCTGCTCACACTGTGATGAGTTAAAATATAACCTTTTCTTTTTGCTCACTACTTTCATTTTGATATTTGGTGATGAAAAGCAATCATTTCTAGATTATCAGTAGACATTATGCATTGGTATTTCAACATAGTACCGTAAAAAGCCCATCTTTCGCATCAGGCTTATTGCGGTTTGTAAAACTCACTTCCGACAAAAATAAAATACAACCATGTCAACATAAACTAAGGTAGTTTCCTGGAGACTGCTTTTACAGTCCTAAATTTCATTTTTATTCAAAAAATGCCGATTTTGTCGTTTTAATGATCACTTTTTGCTAACGTCAAAATAATATGTCATACATAGATGACATAAATGACAATGATTGGTGTTTTAATTAACGTTCCGTTTCAAGTAATTTCGATTCGTAATTATTTCTAAAAACCAGCGTTAATTAATATATAAACCTTATGGTGTCCCTTCTTTTACGTTATTTTAACATCAAAATATTCATTTGTATTACATTTGCATGTTCCCTATTATTGGTTTTAATAAAAACCGGTTTTTATGAATCCGGTTTACATCACTACTACCCGCAACTTTAACCAGGCCATAAGTCCATCTGGGACTAAGGGATCACATGGCTGAAAGCAACACTTAAGTAGTCTAATGTTTCTGTTTGTTTGCTAATTTATGCTAAACAACTTTTGTTACATTACAAAGTTAACAGATAATGTGTTATTAAGAAAGTCTAATGAGGTTCAAAGAAAATGGTATCAGTGTTACAGAGTACTTTTAATATAATAATTTTTTAAATAATTTGCAGGTGTATAAAGAAGCAACAAGATAGTCAACAGAAAATTGACATTGGTCAAATTGGACTTTTAATAAGTGAAATGAATAAAATCACTTGTGATGATGACTTGGATGGACTTTTCAGTGATGAAGACTATCAAGAAAACATTGATGAAGAATAACAACAAAGTCTGTGTTTAATATTAAGTTTAATTTGTAAATTAAATTTTCATTAAAAACTAACTTTTTTATAATCATATCACCTATACACCATTTATATTATACATACATTTTGGACATTATTTAAAAATCATAAATATTTCAATTTAGTACACAAAATAACTTACTTATAAAAGGCTTCAAATAATCAAACTAATTTGTAAATATAATGTATTTTTATCATGTACTTATATTTACTATATTCCAATTTGCTATAAATTTTATAATAAAAGCTATCAAACTATCTTACAATACAATAATGTTAATATAAAATAAAAAATGGAATACATAGTTATCATCATTATTGCGAATGGTACTGTGCAAGGACTATAATGTTGCACCTGGTATTTCTATAAATATCTACCTTATTTTTAAATTACAATTTTTAACTAAAGGTAATAAAATAATATAAAATCATATTTGAGTTATTATCTATTTTTTTAAGTGAATGGGACTTTCAGTTCACTCACATGAAGGGATTTACTATTCCATTTCGAAAAATTAGCCAAGTGCGAGTCGGACAACATAAAATATTTTTTATTTACTTAGGCACCTACTATAGCTTTATTGTAGGAAAGACATGACGATTTATATTATTATTATGATGATATAAATAATGTTTGAGGTTAGGTTTTTTACCATACCATTAACGTCATATCCACTTAAGAGTAAATACAATAAACTCCAAACAAAATGTACATCTTGAAATCCTATATTTTTTAATACTATTTTGATTATAGGTACACACAATATAGCATCGTTCATTTGCAAACACTAAAGCGCACAAATACCTACAAACGCCTAGTATAGTGTACAGTGTGAATTTTGATTTATTGGCATCCAGATTGTTCAAATCAATCAAATTGGCCACGGAAGCCTTAAAAAAATGCTAATTTTCTCGGTTTCAGCCTGTATATTACTAAAACACGTAAATTATATTTTAACTTTCCTACTTATAAATCTAAATTTTTTACATAACAATTTTATTGATCCATTTACTTAACATTCATTTTACTTTAGTTTTTATATACATAAATTGTTCTCAGTGTTTGTAAACTATTGATTAAAGGGTTTAGTCATAATAATTAGGGTCGCAATTGATTGGTTAGTAGGTAATTTGTGTTACGATTTACGTGATTGTCATTAAAAGCAATTCAGCTACGGAAGCAAATTCCGCGTGTAATTTCGCGAAGCGCTTCCCAAAAGTATAACATTAACAGCACATATTGTTTGTTGACTTGCAGTTCAGTGCAGGTGGGTAGTTTTAATAATTATTCGCTGCCTGGTAGCCATCCTCAATAACTTCGTATCACAAGAGTCCTAGTTGCCGTAACTGCAAAGAAATTACATATTATATTTCTATCATATGCCTTCATCATCAGCCTATGACGTCCCACTGCAATTCACAGGTATTCCCGTACAGCACAACTATGGGAAGATTGAGCCGTAACCAGTCCTAGGATTGAAGCCGAGACCAACGGCTTAATGTATGTGTGACTCCGAAGCACAGCTTCGTTTTTCTTTTCGGATAATCAGGTGATTCAGACTGCAATATCTAAACCATAGTGGGAAAATTCGTACAAAGTAATTGTCACTATGCGGTCTCCCCGAAGGATTCGAACCAAGAGGTTGTGGATCTAAACTTAACGCTTTGCGCAGCAGATCACGGGGACAGTTCTATGTCTTAAGCTACAATAATACATGATTATGCAAATGGATACTTACGAGTCCTTGTCTTTCTTTTTCTTTTTGAAGTATTTGTTGTGTCTGTTTGTCATCGAATTTAACTACTGCCGCTAAAACTTTAGCTAGTGTGACGGAGTGTGTGCCTGAACCTGTAAGATATTCAAATAGAATATTTCTTAAATATTCTAATTCTGTATTTTCTTGCAATGAATGCAAATGCCGTAAGCTAACAAGAGCTTCGTCTAATCTCCTTTCCAACTTTTCATTCGTTAATCGAAGCTTTTCATTATGCCCCTGCACTTGTTGCATGTTGCCATTTATAGACCGATTCATTTGTTCAAGATTTATTAATCTTTCTTCCATTTGGTTTTTCGTTCCCAATAAATTATTATATTTCTCGGAAGTGACATGATCACTTTCATTGTTATTTGTTGATTTTTTGCTTTCAGCATAATTCTGTGACTCTAACTGGTCTTTTAATTCCAAATTTTCTTCTAGTAAAAGTGTGTTTTCTCTGGTTAAATCCTCTATTTTTTCTTTATCTGCAATAACTTCATTTTGTAACTCCAATAATTCATTCGACTGATAATCGCTTTTTGCAGTATTTTCACTAGAGGCTATGAGTTCTCTTAATTTATCATTTAAAACTCCATTTTCTTTTGATATTTTTGCTAAGTAAGTTTGCAATCCTTCAATGTCCGATTGGAGCCTTCTATTTTCTTCTTTTAATAAGTCATATTCATTTTGTAAAGACTGATATTTTTCAGATTTTTCATTAATATTTTTAGTTGTATCTTCAGTTAACTCTGTTATTTTATTTGATAACTGTATTTGTGAAGCTTTTAAAGATTTGATCTCATCTTCATATTTATAATTTTTAGCATTCAATTGATCAATATCACTTAACAGGGAAATTATGTTTTCATTTTCACTTGAACTATCTTTAATATTATCGATGCTGATATTTGTAGGCACGTTTATATCTGTTTGTATGTTTTTATCTGTACATTGAATTTGTTGATCAAGCTGTTTCTTTTCCAATAACTCAATAGCAGAAAACAAACGATCCTTTTCGACTTCGATATCAGCGTGCGATTTTCTAACTTCGTTGATTTCTCTCTCAAACTCTTTTGAATTATTAGCAATAATTTCACACTTGTTATTCAAAGAAATGTTTTCTTGCGTCAAAGCTTGAATTTTTTGATCCATTTTATGCACAACTTGTTCTTTCTCTGACAGTTGTTCTTTCATTTGTTGTTTTTCCAAATTTAAACTATTAATCTGTGAAATATCATCTTTGTGTTTAATCTTTAATTTCTCTGCTTCATTGTTTAACAAGTCATTTTCATTCTCTATTTTTTCTATTTTTTTAATCAGAGTTTGTTTTTCATCTTGAAGTAATTTTAAATTGTCTAATGCAACTAAATATCGACTATTTTCCTGATCTATTGCTGTCTGTAAATATTGATATTTATTTTCAAGCTCTTCAAGTTTTACAATTAAGGCGTGTTTTTCATTTCGTACAGTATTTGCCTCATCTATACAGGTAGATAATCTATTATTAAGAGTCTGAACTTCTTGTAGTAATGTTTGGTTTTCTGATGACTGGTTTTGAATTTGTGAGCTTAGCATTTTATTTTCCCTTTTGAGTGCATTAAATTCCTCAGAATTGAACTGTAAATTTTTTAGTTTGTTTCTATTTTCATTTTTTAACATATTATAATCCTTTTCAAGATGGTCGTATTTTTCTTTGGTTTCTATATATAAATCTGAGAAGTTATTAAGTGAAAGAATATTTTCCCTTAGCTCTGGTAATATTTCGGAGTTTATTTCTTTTGTAAATGATTTAGTTTCACTAGATATGGTTTTAATTGATTTTTGTAAATCTTTTACATCACTTCCAATTTTTTTGCAAATCAACTCATATTTCTGGGCTTTTGAAACTTTTTGCTGCAAAACGGAATTATCTTTTTTTAGTTCAGACACAATGCTGTGTAATTCAGAATTTTGTGATTGTATTAATTCATGATTAGCTAGAAGCTTTTCTATTTCAGATTGTAATTTTACTAGTTCATCTCTTTCGTCTTGAATTTCAGATTCTAAGTTATTGTATTTATCTTTCCAAAATTCGATTTCCTCTAGCAGTTGTTTTTGCGTAGATTCATCTAAGACATTACTTGACTGCTCTAAAGAATTAAAATCTATTTCTAGCTGTGTGATCTGCGAACTTTTTTTCGTGTTTTCTTCAATAAGCTGAGAATTTCTCTTTTCTAAATAACCATTTCTGTCAACTAAAGCCAATTTCTCTGCCGTCTCTTGTTTCATCTGTAAATGAAGACACTTTATTTCTTCTTCTGTTTTTACTTTTAATTGTTCTAAGGCTTGTACTTTCTGAGAAAGAACATGCACTTGCGATTCCGTGTCTGTGAATTTAGTTTTGAAAGAAATTAGTTCGGTCAACTCTTTGTTAAGTTTAGAGCGTTCTTCTTCTAACGCAGTTACATTATTTTTATAATCTGTCAAAATAATATTAAGAGATTGGAGTTCTTGTTTAGCTGTAGATAAGTTGTCTTTGAGTGATTTTATTTCTGCTTCTTTACTTTCTAGTTCTTTGTGTATGCTCAATTTATTTTCAGCTAATGAAATCGCATATTCCTCTTCTCTTTTACTAAATATTTCAATTTTACTACGAAGTTCAGCTATTTCATCTTTAGATTTTTGTAGATCCAATTCCAGGGACGATTTCTCTTTTATTTTGGTAAAATCATATGTATTTATTTTATTTTGAAGTTCTTCATTCAAAGCATTAAGTTTTTCAATTTTTTGTTTTGCTTCCATCATATTTTGTTCGAATACCTTTATCTGTTCATTTTCTTTAATTTTACTTTCAAGGTCACAGGCAACTTTTTGAAGTTCTATGGTCAGTTGTGAATTTTTCTCCTTACTTGTTTTGAGAGACTCTTTATATTTATTAAGTAACTGCTCCATTTTCTCAATTTTGCTTGACAAATTGCTATTTTCATTAAGGGACGTATCATTGCTTGCTGGCTTCTTTTCATCATTTTCAGGATTAAGATTTATCAGTTGTACTTCGTTATCGATAGACTTCTGTTGCGTATCTGACGTTCTTTGTGTAACGTTTTCGCTTAAATTTTGTAAAAATGATATTTTCGTATTTAATGCATCGATTTTCATATTCCGTTCTTCAATGTCCACGCGTAAAGCTTTTTCCAGGTGAGCCTACGAATAAATTAAGTTATAGGTGAACTAGTTATTTGAGAGTTTTAAGGTTTCAATTAAAGTTAAATGATTAATTACATGTGATATGTAGATGTATTACCTTTGCGCTTTGTTCTAATATGCATTGTTCTCTCAATTCGGATATTCTTCTTAAAGCTTTATCCTGCGTCTCCACCAGTACACTCTGAAAGATAGGAACATAATTTATAATTATATTCAAAACAAAAACAAAGTGCTTTAATAACAATAATACAAAAGGGAACTCTTATTGCTTTATTTACACTATAATCTTATTATTTGTTATTATTTAAAGATGTAAGTTCAGAAATAAAAGATATTTGACTTTTTTATTTACAACAATATATTTCTAAGATGTTTATGTCCAACATTTAACAGGCAATAAAACACTAATTACACAGATTGAATTGCGTACACACTATTATTATTATTTTAAAAAATAGTGTGTATGCGATTTAATTGGTGAAATTTGTGGTAGTGAGGTAGTTTCAACCATTACACCCATTAGGTGTAATGAGACGTCAGCTAGTACACCAAGGGTTCCGGGTTCAATCCCTGGACAACACAAACATTTGTGTGCATGAAAATGTTTGTTGTATGGTCTGGGTGTTTACTATGTATAATATATATGCATAAAAAAAAGTAATTAATATGTTAATCTATTGTCAAGTACCCATCTTACAGGCTAAATGCTTAGTTTGGGACTAGATGGTGCTGTGTAAATGTGAATGAATATTCATTTATATGATATTTAGATATAGGCAACTTAGGCCATTTCAAAAAAAATTGAGTTTAAAATTAGAAATTAATATATAGCAATTTGTAAAAATATTTTTGATATCATTTACAAACTTTGCGTGGTTAGTGAGCTTCACAATACTTTACCTTGGCCTTTGCATTTTCCCTTTCTAGAAGTTTGTAATGACGGGCAAGATCTGCATATTGTGTCCTATATTTTGTGTACCTCTCTTGTGTACGTCTATATGCTGCATAAAGCTGTTCTTTGGTCACCCTATCGAGGCTTACAGCACCTGAAGAAAATCCTCTTTCTTCTGCTTCACTGGCAGAAACTTCCATGTCTGACTGAAATTTAACTGTAATTTGACTTAACTGTGACATAAGTAAAAGATAAAATTGCTTAGTTATCAGAAACAGGTAATAACTTAGCACAATTATAAAATAATCTGATCTAAAGTATCCAGCATCAGTATTAATTATAATAACATGTAAACACATTTGGCGTCATTAACCGGTCACCTCCCAGGGACCTGATATCAAACAGATTACAATAGTTAGATAAATATGTCCTCTTTTCTGGGTTGTGAAGAGTTTAAGAGTCAATTCCTGAATTGGAAATTGGGGGAAACTGGAAAAAAAATCCCTAGTTTCCTCCGAAATTTTATTTATTGTTCCATTTACATATGTTACTATGGACACTAATTAAAGTAACTTGAGTATATTACAGAAATGATTAAAACAAAGTATGGGAAAAATTTGGGGAAGCTGGGACTAGACCAGTTTAACTTGTATTAATATACATGAACCTCATTTGAGACAAATAGATTCGATTATTACATAGTAGGAATATCAAATAAACTCCCAAATGTGGGGGTGTTTATTAGTATGTCATTCATAATAACAGCCATGGTCTCAAGGGTGCTCTTCTTTTTCCCATGAACTTAGTAAGGAATATAATACTATGTCATTATACATGTAGGTTATTAAGTGACCCACTTTTTATAAATATACTAGCGACCCGCCCATGCTGCGCCCGTGTGCAATGGTGATATTCATAATAAGCACACTCCCGCCTTCCTGGTCGGCCAGCCGGCGAAAACGCTACGTACCGCAATTTTAAATCTGTAATATCTTCGAAAATATTCATTTAAATCATATGCTGTAAAGGGCCATATAGGATCAATACTAAATCAACAATTTATTTAAGGTATTTAATAGGATAAGGATTGGTTAAAATCGCTTCGAAAATTTGCCATTATTTGTTGTAGAAATTATATAACAAAAAAACATTATTTTAGGATATCCATTAGAGATAGACAAATACCATCACGGACTTTTCTGTAGACCTTTTTAATGTGTACAATACTTAGTACATTATTTAGATAAATCTTGTAGGGTTTTAGCTTGTGTTCACAATATTAACGAAAAAAAAATTTTTACGACATTACATTAGAAACCTCAAAAATAGTATTTCTCCACTATTTAATGGTTGGTTATTATACAAATAAACCTTCCTCTTAAACCACTCCATGTATTTAAAAAAAAACCGCATCAGAATCCGTTGCATAGTTTTAAATATTTAAGAGCACATAGGGATATGGAAAAAATAAGCATCTTTGTTTTATAATTCGTAGGTCACGCATAGACAATAGATACATGTATTGTGAGTTTACACCCATGATATGTGCGACCAGAAAATGTCAAACTTGGGGTTTTTGATCTATATAATTTCAAGTTGTTTCAGAATAATTTTTGAATTCATTCATTAAAATTATACTGAAATTTTATAAGTAACATACCTGTAAATGATACATTGAAGGGCTTTCATAGCTGGGTAATCTAAATGATATATCACTTGCAAATGAGCTGGAAGAGAGACGTCTCTGTCTTTGATTTTCCTGGAAAATACAATTAATTTTACTAGGTGTCATATGATGGATAAAAGCTATTATCATTTCACATATACTAATTTAAATTATTTATAATGATAGTTCATTTAACCTTTGATATAATTGTTTCCCTATTTCATGTCTAATGATCTGGTTACTTTGAAAATATAGTGTTTTTACCATAATGCATGATTGAGGTCACTGATGGAGTAATATAAATAAAAAAAACACTGGTCACTTACCATTATGTCTTGGTTTGGCATAATCTCCATAGTTTCAGACCTCATCTCACCTGCATGTGAGAGAGAAACATCTTGGAATGTATTTTGTTGAGGATTTGAGGTAGAGGGTTTTATTCCTGTGTTTGTCTGGCCTTCTAAAAGCAAAAGTAAATTTAAGAGGATAAAATATGTTCATATGTTAAGCCAATAACATTATTTTATTATAATGAATACCATTATCACCAATAGAAAATAAATCACTGTTTGTAATGTCAGATATACTGCTAGATGCAGATGTGACTGCTGCCTGTAAATAATTGCAAAATATTCATTAATAAATTGAATGAGACACTTAAGTATTGCCTATTTTTATGAAGATTACCAAGAGTTTAATTTGCCTTTATACACAGTGGTCACAAGTCTAACAAGATTAAAGATAATAGCAAAACTTAAGGAATTTTCGGTAAACAATCATTAATTCAGCACAGTAATTCAAAATTAAATGCACCTGGGCAGCTTGGGCAAACTGCTGAATCCTCTTTGTGGCGATGATTTAACTTCTTCAGCTAGTTTATCTTTTAGTTTCTTGAACATCTTGTAGGATTCACAGTGTCATCACCAAAATATTACTCATTTATAAAATTACTTCATCGACCCAGCAGATAGCATTGGAAAATTAATTTCATATTTAAACTGCAATTTGCATTTTAAATGAAAGCGATGAATTGCTGATATTTACTACTAAGTTCGCACTCTTTCGAAAAATTTGGTTTAGATTTTTACTTCTGATAAATACCAATTCATATCGTATGGTATAGGTACCAAAAAAATTTTTACACAATATTTGCCTGATAAATGTTTTTTTAATTAAACGTCATCAGTGTTGCCACTTTTGTTTTGGGAATGGCCCTTTTGGAGCAGTTAAAAAGGGTTAGTGGAGCTTCAAAAGATTTGCTATACTAAAATGTTTTTGAATCGTCTAAAAAACGTCGTCAAGACCGATGAAATAGCAAACAAGTACTATGTGGCGAAAACTTCATACTTAGGTAATATTTCCAAAACAGTGAAAAAGAGCAAGATTGAGATTGATTGATTGTACTATTTTTACTCCCAAAAGGGTAAGGTGGCAACACTGGTCATTATCAAAATTTGAAGTCCAAAAAAAGCTCAAAATATTAATTTTTGAAAATGCATTGTAACAAAAAACCAATGAACCTTATTCTGACTGCCTAGATTATGGATAAACAAATAAATTACACAGCCAGAAAGGGTCTTATTTAACCGATTATACATGAATTATCAACTATTCAATTGCTTTTCTACTTAAAATATGACTAACTTTCGCATCTCTACTTGTTAGTGACATGACCAAAGACGACATCAATCATGACATGTCATTCATCATCAAGTCATCAACCATCATCTTCCAACGATTCCTACTTATCCATTCATATTTTTAGTTCGAGTACCTTATTTGGGTTTAGGCGTTCTACTATTTCGCTCCTATTAACTAAGAGTTATCTAATTGTTGGTTTTCGTTTGTTGAATGAAAATACGCAAGACCAACTATTTCGTTCATCGTACCCGCACTTTTATAAACTTAGTTTTCTTTGATTTTCAAAAGTTCCCATGGCCTAGCAGTGAAGGCGACGTGTAATTTAGTTTGGACACTCTCTAAATTAAGAAATATATTTTATATAAATAAGGTATTGTAACATCATAGAAATGGCTGATAAAACGATAAAGAAGTCTAGAAGTTCAGGACCTTCGGCAATTGGTAAATTATACCTCCTCATGTATAATGGTGTACAGACTTTGGGGTAAGTGTTACGTTCATTTTTAGAAGTTCTTACATTAAATTAAATTATGAATATTAATATATAAAACTACGAATGCTTTATTTACTACCATTACAATATCACTCTGGTAAAAAAAATTAAACTTTTTTCTTGTTGCATCAAAAATATGCATTTAGAAATTAGGGATACTCTAAATGCATATTATTTATCGGAGTTTTGTTTTTCAGATGGTCTTATTTGTTATGGCAGTCATTAGTACATTTCTTGGACAGGGGTACTTTGGATGCATTCTGGAAAGAAATAAAGTGGACAGTTGTGATATTCCAAGGAGCTGCAGTATTAGAGGTACATACAATCAAAGCTTTTTGTACTTATATAAAAATATATTAGATTTTATATATTAGATTTTATTGATTGCACTAGTAGCCAACCATGTTTTTATCCAAGTTCCTATACTTATTTAAGTTTGTGTATGTCAGGTATAGATATTATTTTAATGTTTCATAAAATTACATAGTTTTTGGGTAAACAATAAACAAACATGTATGTATATAATACATTTTTAATGTTTTTTGTTTGTAATATTAGAAGGATATAAATAAAACAAAACAGTTCATGTTCAATAACACTTACACATACACAAATAAATTGAACTGATTAATGTGCCATGATGCTGAAACTGGCCCAAAAATTCTAGCAGCAAAATATGGCCAGTGATGAAAAAAGACTTGGGTCCAAAAAAACCTGTTTGTATTTACAACTTTTGTCTGCAACATGCAAATAATTTAAGATTTTTAAAAATCTATTCTATTGTAAACAGGGTTTTTGGGGCAGTCTTTTTTGTCAATGGCCATCACATTTTAGCTGCTAAAATTTTTAGGCCAGTTTCAGCCTCTATGATTTCTTTTAAATTTGTGCATTTTCTAGTGGCCTACTAAATTTTTCTTATTTTGTGCCTCACACTCACAACAAGTGTAAAGGCGGGTCTTTCCCCATGTAGCTCTCCAAGAGCCTAACTTAAGGGTGTTTCTGAGGGTCCTAAGCAAAGCCCTGGAGTACAGTAAAGTGGCTAAATACCAGGCGAGGCATTGCCTGGTATTCATCCATTTTACTGCACTCCAGTAGATCATACACTAGCTTTTCTTCAGTCTTAATGAGTACTCTGCACATGGGGCTATCTGAATCACCAATTATAAAAAGGTACTTTTTAAAGCTGTAGTGGTAATTTCTTTAGATGTCTCTCTCTTTTCAACCTGTTGCAGTCCACTGCTGGAAAAAGGTCTCTTCTTCCGCTTTCTTCATCCAGCCTCCACCAGCGATCTTTCCAGGTCGTCGGTCCATTGGGCCGGAGGGCATCCTATGGAACACTTTCCAAGATGCTGTCTCCACTCCAGAACTGGTCTCGTCCAACGACCACTGGTTCAGCGTCATACGTGACCGGCCCACTGCCACTTCTACTTGTTGATCTGGCGAGTTATGTCGGTAACTTTAGTTCTCTTGCAGATGGCATCATTTCTGATTGTATACCAAGGAGAGACCCCGATCATACTTCGTTATGCGTTGAGTGATTTTAAGTTCAAACAAATCCTGCACTTAGCGTCCCTGTCTTATCTGAGTATGTTAAAAACGGTAGAATGCCTTGCTCAAAGACTTTCGGCTTTTAGCATTGCGAAATCGTTGACGTTAGGACTTGACGTATCTTGTCAAATGCCGCCCAGTCTAACTGAATCCTCCAACTAGATTCCTTGTCGAAGTTCTGCCGGCCAAGTTGGTTAATTTGGCCCAAGTAAACATATTATTGCACAACCTCTAGATGAACGCCATCCACGCATACTTTGCAAATTGATGACAAGCCCAACACGTCGAGAAGATTCATTAAGGTTGTTCAGCGTCTCTTATCTCACTCGTAGGTGAGAAATATACTCTCCATTGACGTTGACATCTCTTTCAGACCAGGCCAGGGACTTAAAGACATTCTCCATTGCGTTTCTAAACAGTTTCGGGGATTTGTTATGTCTTGTCTTGTCTTACTCAGCAACGCAAATGAAATATCGCCAGTCGATGCCACATCGCTGCAGAGCCTCCACAACAGCTCAGGTTTGGATGGAGTCAAAGGTTTTCTCATCATGGTTTCTACCGAGTCATATTAGAGTGCCAGTGCCGTAAAAGCCAATTTTGGAATTAAATAAGGACTGTCTGCATTTCTCGATGGAAGTAGAGTAATTTTTATGTCATATCAGTAACAACTGGTAAAGCATATCAAGACCATCATAGCCCTACCTACTGTGACTGTGACTACCTTTGATTAGATAGAGTTAGTTGTTGTGAGTGGAAACCTGATACAATGGTGTATTCGTAAACGATATAATATGAGTATGTCTATATTCCATATCTGTATCTGATACTATCTTAGAACTGGCAATGTTCCGCTTTGGCCTATTACTGTCCACTTCTATACATAATATGATTCCCCAGTGACCTTGAGTAAGTTGTCAGTCTTACCTTACTTAAAACTTTAAAGGTTACACAACAATATAATGTTCTAGTGTTGCAAACACAATTTAACATAATTATAATTGTTATACATAATTTGAATGTGTAACCAAGAATGGCAAACCAAAATTAAACCATAGTAGGGACTATTAAAATATTTTAGCAAAGTTTTTAATAAATGGGTATACATATTGAAAAAGTAGTATATCATTGTTAATTTTGTTAAAGAATTATGTGGCATTTGGTTTTTAAATATTTAATTAACAAATGGCTTGCTAATGTTCTGGTAATGAGTACTCAATGACCTTTATAATTAAAGGTCATTGAGTATTGAGCCTCATTTCTCAAAATTGAAACAAGTTGTTCTGTACACTTTTATAAAATGATTTTGGCTTTATTATCTTTATATAATAACGTAAGTAGTGATGATTTTTAACGTTTTTAATTTTATTGTTTGTACTTCTTTCAATTCTCTATTTTAAAAAATCATCATGTCTCCTATAAATTATATTCGATAGTAATTATATAAAGTTCGAAATATTTGAAACTAGCACAAGCTGTTTTTAACTATTGCAAATTTTCAAATAGAAAAAAATTATTTGCTTTATTTTAATATACTTATTCACAAAGCAAGTTTGTGACTTCTTAATTGAATTGGAACTAAACAAACTGTTGAATATTTTAAATACATTTGGTTAACTACGGATATACTTCGCAGCAATGTCAAAGGTCCAATGATTACCATAACATAAGCATTTCAATTTCGTTAAGTGTCTTTGCATATCATTATTGAATATTTATTAAATGAAGCATTTTATGCGGAGGTAGTACCTACAAGTGGAAATTATTTGGATATGTGTGTCGTACTTTTGTGTAGAAGCAATCTATAACATTTATTATAATGAAATCAAAATGCAAGTTCGACGATGGTTATTTTTTGATTATGGTTGATTTAACTAAGTACTTAAGTCAGAAAAGAATCCCCAAAAAATGATTTAAAACTCAAAAAATAATACGGGATGCCCTTATTTATAAGATTATTATATACACTACGCCCTGGACAAAATACTGTTATCTTCTTTTTAATGTTCTCTTACTGCGGGTCTTGCAAAGAACTTCAGCAAAGTACCTATAGCAGTCTCATTATATTTGACCTTTTATAGGTACTACTCTCTCAAAACCTTTCCCCCTTCTGGACAACGCCCTTAATCCAGCAGTTGACTGGCTCGGTCTGTTGGAAGTAATGATTAATCTAAAGCAATATATATGTATCTTGCAGGTGGTGCATGCAATGCTCGGCTTGGTCTCCTCTAGTTTCATAGCGGTTCTTTTGCAAGTGTACTCCCGCGTGTTCCTCGTGTTTGGTGTGTTGATGACGACACAGAGCGCGCCCGTCAGTCCTGGGTTGCCTCTCTGCATCCTCGCCTGGTCCATCACGGAGATAGTCAGATACTCTTACTACGGATTAAATCTTATTAACGCTGTGCCGTACAATCTCACGTTTTTGAGGTGAGTTTTATGTTATCCTATGCTGAAATCCAGGCCTGCCATGAGCAAATATGATTTTTTTATTGGTTTTAGATTTTAAAACAGTATAATAAAGGTCAAAGTCATGCAGTCATGTCATGGTCAAGCTGTGATTGCCGGGTAATCTCAAACGACTGTGCGTTCTTAAAACAAAATGATAGGCATGATAGCTCTTATTTATAACATTTCACCAAGCGATGAGCAGTAGCATCACTTACTACTGACGTATCCCTGCGCGTACCAAATAGACTTCTAAGCGTGGTTAGTTAGCATCAGAGTTGTCACCCCCCCGATTTTTCCGGAACAGTCCCAATTTCGAAAGCATTGTTTATTGTCTTAGTCCCTGCGACTTCGCTACGTAACCGGGCACGGTAATAGCTACGAGACCACGTCAAAGATCCGGCTTCCAAATGGAACAACGACGTTTGTAACAACCGGTAAATTATAACACGCTCACACTGAGGACTTCAGAGTTTTATTTCTTAAGAGAATCAAGCACAGACTTTCGTTAATTTTTTAAAATACAACTCGATACATCCACGATTTGCCGAGATATAGAGTCATAACAGACACACGGACAACAAAGATATTTTATAAGTGTTGCGCTTTTATCCTTTGAGGTAGGTTAAGTAAAAAATCGGTAAAGGGTTCTTCTATACGAATTGTTGTGGCCTATGTTTACCTGCTTTACTTGGTGCCATCTGCTTGTAAACGAATAGGGTTCTGCTGGCGAACCTATATGCGTGTGCATGCACAGTGCACATATAGGTACCTTTCTGTTATAAGTTAACTGGAAGGTCTGGGCGCTCACCTGATGGTAAGTGATACACATGACCATGACAGAGCGGCAATAATAGAGACCAACAACTGATAGACAGTTATTGTTTTCATCAATGCCGCACTGCATCCGTCACCTGAGACAACAGATGTTAGGTCTCTTAAACCGGTAATTTACGCTGCATCAGCGTGATGGGCTATTGTTAATCAATATTACCTTATATGGCAATAAAGATAATGAAAGTACTAATTTACTAAGAGACAATTGATACAAGGTTGCTGGATAAACACTGATTTTAGCAAATAATAATCTGAATATATAGGTGTACAGTTTTATACTATAATAACCTCTGTTAGTGAAAACTTTGTATAGCAACTAGCATCCAGTAGTGAAAAATGTATATATTTTAGAATTACAATGTTTATATTTTTCCAGGTATTCCACATTTTTGGTATTGTACCCACTAGGAGTAACCGGGGAGCTCCTTTGCATGTACCATTCGTTGGACGAAATCGCCGAGAAGAAATTGTTCACTGTGACCCTTCCGAATGAATGGAATTTCCTTTTCAATTTCTACTGCATTTTAATTATTTATATGTTCTCGTATTTTCCGTTCTTCCCTTATTTATTCGGTCACATGTTGACGCAAAGAAGAAAAGCTCTAGGTGATGATAAAAAGAAAGTAAAATAATCAAAGTCGTTAAAAATATGTTATCACGACTTTATTACCTATATTTTAAGTTGGGACTGAGATTTGGGTAGATTTTTAGCAAACATCAATTCTATGGTAAATTTAATGGTGTACTTGGTTAGAATATATAAACTAATTTATGCACATAGGATGGATACTGACAAAGATTTACTAATTTATTATAAACTACGATATACTTTTGTATTTAGATAAATGTAGCATATAGAGAATATATGACATGCAATGAAATAGAGCAAGATCATAACATTGGAATGAAGATTACTTCGTAAGGTCATTTACAACCGAATATAAACTTGGTTCACGTATTATAACTCCTTACGCAGTCCAGAGACAATCTTAATAATTTTTGGAATTCGATACAGTACATTGATATATATAATACAGTACATTGATATATAAATATATTTCTATAATAAATAATAGCGTTTATTGACATAATATAAAGAAATGGCTTAACCCTACTTTATCACATTTGTTATTTCTCTACATTTAAGATGTGCATTATGATAAATGCATAGAGTTAACAATAAGTTTGTTTGAGATTACTAAATAAAGTTGATACCTATATATGTAACTAAATTACGTTAATTTTAACGTATTATTCACTGCACCCATCCTCAGACAAATAATAAAGTCGAATTTATTATTTCTTGTGTTGAATACTTGAAGTAAATGTTTGATTCATTTCGTGTTTATGTCTTCAGACATTGCCACCGTTTACGACGTAGTAATGAACACATACAAGTGTTAACTAGTGAAATATAATTGCGTTTATTTATTCTTATTATCTTTTAACTTGGTGAAATACTGTTGTGTCGTATGAATCAGGATAATATAAATGCTCAACATTTAATTTAGCTTTAGTAAGCCTATAAGGTAATATAAGGTACACAAAATGGTTTAAGGTGAATATTTTGCTTGGGTTATGGGCAATGATGACTGTTAATAAATTATTTTATTACAAATTTATGCTTTTATTTCTAAAGTGCCTATTTTTTAATCGTTGTCGCCTAATAGGTTCATTGTAAAACATAGGCCATCCTTGACATCATAGGGTCATTCATAATAACGTTACACAAAGATCATGATTTCTATCGTTCTCCCACTCCTTGTCACAGTTGGTCACATTTGTGAGACCCCCTACTGTGACATCACATTTTGCAACTTAACCAGTTGCAAAATGTGATGTCACAGTAGGGTAGTGGCACAATGCGTTGGTGACATTTAACAAAGGAGTTCTAATCCACGGCAGGTAATACATATATCCAGGCGGTCGGCGCGTAATAGTATCTCACAAAATTGCGAGCAACCAAATCGACTCGTTATACAATTTCTCAATGTTTTTATTAACTCTATAACCTCCACGCTTGATTATTACTTTAGATTATGTCATATATGCATATTGTTGGTAGGCACGTGGCTGCGACCCGCCATGTTAATAACGTAATAAACGCGTGTGCAAATAGCAAGCAGGCGTTTTACTCATGTCCCTGCGCAAATCCAACATTGGCGACGAGTTAACCCACATTAAAGGAGAAAAATGGTGACTTCTTAATTTGGATTTTTGACGTTGTTTGACCATAATGTGCAGTCATGGAAGACATACAGTGGTCGACTTGCGCATTGTTTTATAGCAAACAACATTACAGCAGTGTCGGACAGCACGGTAGAAAATAGTGCGTCGTGCTATGGCTATACTGCTAAGCACACTCACCGAAGGCACCTACTAACTGGCAAGCATTATAATGGCGGGACCAGATCCTGAATTCTGTTTTTTCATATTGCGGTGTTAGGTATACTGAATTGATACTATTTGACATTTGACACAGATTTTGCGCATTTTTCAGGAGTACTAATTAGGTACTATAATATAGCTAAAAATGGCTGTCTCAAGTGGTCCGGCCATTATAACGTTTTAATGGCGGGACCACACTGTTTTTAATAGAACTTTGAAAAAGAAAAGGTACTAATTTTTTACAAAAGATACCAAATAGTATAAATTCAGTACTAAACACCGCAATATGAATAAAAAAAAGAATGCAGGATTTGGTCCCGCCATTATAATGCTTACTATCAACTGTACCACTTCTCCCTCCATACATACCTACTTACCATGTTTCTGATGTCATTATTATCTAATGTAGACCGATATTTTGATTAATAAAATTATATTATTCATGAATGTTCAGTGCAAATTATAGTGTTTCAAAGGTGATCCAGTTCTCCCCGTATCGTACAAAGCAAAGGTTTGAGACACTGGGACGCCGTTTGGGTGGTTGAGACAGCAGTGCGGAGTTGAGCAAGCGGAGCGGTGGTAGCAAGCTCCGTACTGCACTTGTCCGTTAAAGCTGTGATAGCCATAACGAGTAAACAGAGAAAATAAAAAGCCCACAAATAGGTACGTGCGAGACTGGGATTTTAGGTTAACTTTGAGTTCGATGGGACGGGTTCAGTTTACTTAGGCTCTTATCTAGAATGCACCAGTCTCGTACGTATTTGTAGGCGTTTATATTTTGGGATATTATTATAGAGCGTCGGCTCATTGTTGAGGACTGGTGCCTTCCGATCTGGAGGGTGCAGGTTCAAAAAACCCGCCACGACCCAATGTCTTCGAATTTACGAAATGATTTGTACGTTTATCCGACGCTTTTATGGTGAAGGAAAAATATAATATTTTATTTTTAATTTAAGCATGGTATCCTTCAGATGGGGAGCGTCACCGATACCCAGACAAGCATACTATTATACATGCACAATACTCACATCCACATCCATTTTATTAATATTTATTTAGAATTATGTTACACAAATTGTATTTACTATTATTGTATAAGTAATATTAATATGCATTTATTTATTTAAGTATTTTTAGCAGCAAGATCGTCCGTGCGCCGACTCAACCGGGCTCACTGAAAATCGGCGCCAGGGTTCACTACTGGTGTCCCTGGCTTATGCTGAGTGAGTCCGTTTGATTCAGGCATCGTAGCACATGTTGTTTCTGTGTTATTTCTTTTTTTATTGTTGTTTGCTTATTGTGATATGTTTTTACATGTGATTGTGTTGCGGTGCATTGGATCAATAAATGTTTTCTTTCTTTCAAAACATAGTGAGGAAACCTGCGTTGGGGAAGTATAATTAGCTGATGATGATAATCTGGGATTCTTCATATTCCACTATATATTCTTGGTAATGTGACGCTAAATATGTTTTGATGATTATTTACGAATTTTATCGATTAAAAGGACCACCAGTCATACACAGCTGTTTGTAGATACGTGTGTAAGAACGTACCTAGGTAATTAAGATATTAATCGGGTGATAATCAGCGTTGATTTCAAATAGCGGATTTAATGTCAAAATTATCAATACTGTTATTATCAGTTGACCATTGTCATATATAGTGGTGGTAAAAATCTATAATGTGTAAACTTTTGGTGGCATGATGAACAGCAAGTACACGGCTTTGTTGCTGGCGGTGGTCGTGGTGGTCGCTGAAGCGAGCGACTTCGCGAAGAGCTTGCGATCTTTGTCTGCGTACAATGGGTATGTAGTTAAAAGTTTTACATAGATAAAAGACTGCCTTGTTCGTAAAAAAGCTGTCTAGCATAGATAAAAGTGGAAAATACATACATGAGAAATGGCATGACATTTTAACAAGATAATTTTGATTAACTCTCGTAAAGTAGGTAGGCATAGAGCTGGAGTCTTTATTTGTAAGAATGCGGTTTTTTCGGTAAATGTTAAGTATAAAGAAAACTTTAAATTAAGTTATCCATTTATTATGGAAAGCCACATTTCCACAATCATTACAAATCGTGAGGGAGGAAAATGAGAAAAAATCCGAAAACAAAATAAAATTATTTCTTTAACCTACCTAAGTATGTATCTACTTATATCTAAGTTAAACTTTCGTTTAGGAGTTCTCCATGCGTGCATTACGTTGGCAGTAAAATAATATAAATATTCAGTATTAAAATTGATGCACACCTACATGATTCCAGCCAAATAGTGAACAATTTCTAGTTTCAGCAGTCCTTTGTTACTTAGTTAGGGATTTCATTCCTTCATCTGTTTACCATTCTAATTTATTGTGTGCTGGTAGATGACACAATTTTTTTACATTTTGGGCAGGGTAGTTCCCTCCGCAATTAGTTCTTGGCTGTTAGGTGTAATATAAAACCCTAATATCCCCACATAGTAGACACGTACCTACGTAGACGTAGTGAAGGTTCTGCAGCGATGCGATAGCGAGGTGATGAAGTGTCTCTCCAACTCAGCGACGATGACCGTTCAGTTCCAAGACCAGCGGACAAGACTCATCCAATTATGTCGTGGTGTGAGCCCGAGGAATGTTATATCCCCGAAACTATTTACAAACGCATTGGAGGATATCTTTAAGTCCCGGGACTGGTCTAAATGAGGCGTCAACGTCTATGGAGAGTATATTTGTCATCTTCGTTTTGCTGACAATATCGTCATCGTGGCCGAGTCATCAGAAGAGCTTGTTGAAATGCTGATCAGCCTAAATAAGTCTTTTAAACCTGTTGGGCTTGGCATAAATTTGGACAAGACGAAAGTCATGGCTGTTGGAGCAGACGAGTTTTGGAGGGGAGACGGCGGGTTGGCAAGCGTAGTGTAGGACGCTCTCCGGCTCGATGAACTGACGACTTGCGAAAGGTCTCTGGTGGAGGCTGGATGAGAAAAGCGGAGGACCGGGATATATGGTGCAAAATGGGGGGGACCAATGTCCAACAACATGCCTCGCGAAAGTTTGAAGAAATAGTTAGACACACAAATACATAATTTAATAAGTCTATACGGTATACGAGTAGTACCTACGTCTATTTACCTACTGATGTTGTCACGTCCTTTTTTCTTTCAGGAGAAATTGGGGTGGCCTCGGTCTTCAGGCCGATGTCAATGAATATGTGGACAAAACAATAAGCATGTTAGTTCCAGTCATGAAGGAGCAGGGGCTCGACCCTATGCCCCTTCCAGATGTAAAGGAGGGCTTCGAAGTTGTTAGTATGATCTAATTTAATATTAATTTCTGTATCAAGTTTAGGGTTACTTATATTGTATAGGGTAAAGGCGGAATTTATTTTTTTAAAATCCTCTTAGTATTTAAAATATTAATTTTACATAAATAACAAATACATGAGAATTTCACCAATTTTATGAATTAGGACATGGAAGTTTAAACGAGGCTATAGACAGTAACTAAAAAACGTATTAATAAGTACGTAAGGAAAAAATAAATACCTAAAAAGACTACCTAGCAACTTATAAAAAGGACTGAAATCCCACATTTCATGTAAAATACTGCCAAGATGATCACTTAAGGTATGCGCTGTGAAAAAGATATCAGAGCTCATGTAGAGCCAATCTTCTGAATCTACACGGTCTAACTCTACCGACCTTAACTTCAACCAATTCAGAATATCTGTTACTTATTATGTGTGGCTTTGCTGTTTTGTTACTTACTTCAGATCAAGAACTAAATATTTTTTATATTACCAAGTGAACAGGATGGTCAGGACGCTCACCTGATGGTAAGTGATACGCCTGACCATGACAAAGCGGCATTGAAGGAGACCAACAACTGATATAAAGTTATTATTCTTCATGAATACTGCACTGCGTCCGTCACCCGACACAACAGATGTTAGGTCTCTTATACCTGGTAATTTCACTAGCTACAGTGCCCTCATCCCGAAACACAAAAGTGCATAGCACTCTTATTTAACGGGACGATATCTGGCACTGCGGTGGTACCTACCTAGACGACTCAGTATCAAGTCTACCACCTAGTAAATAAATATATATATGATCAATACAATAGAATTGAATATACCATCATGTCATTATAAAGAACATTATATCTAAGACTAACTCTGCAATTTCCTGATTATTGTAAGAAACGAATTATAAGTACGTACTTGTATTTTTAACAAAAAAATATTTAAAATTTTAACTGGCAATGACGGAAATTCAACGATTGTCTTGAAAAGAATAGCTTATGTTAAAGGGGAAAGTGAAAGTGAAATTTGAAATCTTGCAATCGTAGGTAAAGTTATATATTATTCAAGTTTTTTAAGTAAGTATTTTAGGCTTTATTTTGATTTTAGATTGGTGTAGTAATTTAGGTTAGTTTTGTGGCGAATGTGGTGATAATATCTAATATTATCACAATCCATAGGTACTCTTTCCGCGGGTCCCTAATGACTAAAAAACCTGTACAAAACTTGATCACAATTTTTTTTTATGTCCGTTCAAAGTGTCGGGAACTCCAAAATATATTTATTTATTTTCAAGTTTCTCTTCAATATCTTAATGGATTTCGCAGAATACATACCTTTAGTTTAAGCTTTTCACATAAGAAGGTTCATATTTTAAACCATGCCTATTAGCTGAATTAAGACTTTTATTTTGCAAGTTTTTATTTTTAAAGTTTTAAGTTTTTATTGTGAACGTTTATTTTTATTTTTACAGAGACCGCTTCTCATCACATACAGTGCTTGGCTAAGCGTACACGACGGGCATATGTCTGGCTTGGTAAACATCGCTCGCTCAGGTGACCAGCGGGTCAGCTACTTCGCCAATATCCTTCGACTGCAGCTGCAGTTCCAAGCTTCAGATTTGGAGGTAGTCAAGATATTTGAATGACGTTTTTAAGATTTTGTGTTCAAATTCCAGTGGGAACTCCAAGTAATGCAATGCTTTACTAAGTAGTTTTATAAGGGATCCCGGAATCACAATTATTATAATAGGTAATTGTTATCGAAGCCGTTATCTAGAAATAGGTATTTAATATAATCGTTTTCAGGTATATAGATCTCTTTACAGTGATATTGTTTTATTCATAGTTTTTTGAAACATGTAAATTTTTGGAAAATTTAACAACTCATTTAATAATTAGACTCTCCGATGTTTGATAATATTTCATATTATATGTTATATTTTATTTGAACTTATTCTTAATGCTATTCTTATTAATAAACATTACTAATATTTATATTTTATTGTCAACAGTTTATCTACAAATATTACGTTAAAGTAATGAACTTGGGACCACGAGGTGGTATCGTCGGCTCTCTCAACCGTTTCACGATCGTTTTGGATCTCATCGTCGATTTCAATAACGATGAAGTTCATCTGCAACATTTCTCCATTAAGGATGTTGGGTAAGTTATAGAAAGGGTCCAATTCGATTTATCACAATGTCAATACATTGAAAATACCACCCGGGACATACCTACCTGACACCAGAGAACATTATTTTATACCTGTATGAATTTAAATTTGTTGAAAATAGGTAAATGACTCAAGTACAATATAAATCGCAGCTTCGTTTTAACTCGGGCAGTTTGCGAATGTTAAGAATTGAGTTACTAATTATTCATGTTATACGGAATTCACTTCCAGGAATGCTTTGAACGTAGGTTTTGTTTGATATGGTTTATTTCAGTGGATTGTTTAGATTTGGAAGAAATAATGCAATAAATAAAGATCTGCTTGTCCTTACCCTAAATACAATTTTCATAATTTTATAGGTAACAAGGTAATTTACGTATTTTAATCTGATATAATTAGATTCACTTTTTAAGTAAACAAATACTTTGGTTGTTACGATAGTATCATACGAGCTTTGTGTCTATCTAAAATATTATCAAAAGATATTTGGTTATATACGTTTTAAATCGTATGGGATAAGGTAAATTTTCTACTAAATAACTGATATAAATCTTGAGTCATAATGAACAAGATAATAATCTTAATGAGAAGGCTAGTTAAGCCAATAGAAAAATATTAGGAATACCTTATCTTTGATATCGAACGTGTAAACCCAAGTTGTTTGTGGATAGATACAGTAATATAATGAAACGAAGATTTTATCAATTATAAAATCTAGGTAACATTATCTTAGCGAAGGTTCTCCTATCACAAAAATATAGAATCACTCGTGGAGGGTTCCGCAGCATCAAGTAACAGAAATAAAATATATACTTAGGCACCTACTTCAACTTTATTATGAGAAAATAAGGGGGTCGGGGGCACACACTTTTTCAACTTTGGAAGAGTTTCAATTCAATGTATTGGAAACCCCAAAATATATATTTTTCAAAGTTTCTTAAACAGTGTAGTAGTGCTAATGGTTTCGGAGCAAAAGGGTGTGACACACGGACGGACAGACAGACTTGACGAATCTATACGGCTTCCCCATTTCTAATATTCCATAACTACTCGAGTTTTTAACGTATCTATGATAACGAAAACGATTGAATGCAATGAAAATGTAACAATTATCAATGAACAAATGACTACTTTAAAAAAGAATTCCATGTTTTAAAAATAAAATTAATTTATAATTAGAATTCTTAGTCAAACAACGATTATTTTTATTCACATGGTCAGCAATACAAAACGGCAATTTCATAGGATAATACCTACTTTGTTAGGTTAGGTTAGTTACCTACTTATTTTATTAAAATATGACAGCAATTGTAATATTTTTTTGTGTTCCTAGACGGCTGCGCGTTCGTCTAACTGGCAACATCCTGACTGATTGGTTGGTGAACCCCGTGATCAGCGTGTTCACTCGCATATTCGACAACACCATCTTCCGTGTCGTACAACTTAACATCGCTAACGGAATACAAGACGCCCTTGACTTTATCAACACTAATGTTGGAAACATCATCCAACAAATCGAGTCCCATGGACAATAAGCTATTTGATATACCTATAATAAATTTTATAATAACACCGATCGATGTTTTAATTTTAGTTTGTTTCTTGTTAGATAACAAGAATTGAGTAGATACCCATACGTGGCTCTAATTGCGTGGCTACTTTTGTAAGTCTATGGAATGTAGACGTGTCTTTTAATCTTGTCAGCAAATAGTACCTATTCAATAGCTAAAACACTCTCGACATAATCAACTACCTTTCAGTACAAAAAAAAAATCAAAATCGGTTCATACTTCAGGATACGATAGCACGGACAGACACAATCACAGACACGCCAAATCTTTACTTATATTATAAAGCTGAAGAGTTTGTTTGTTTGAACGCGCTAATCTCAGGAACTACTGGTCACGCTGCGAGCAATAAAAGCTGAGCAGCAATGAAGAATGTTTCAAAATCCGGGGGGAATTTTTCATACTTGGAGCTTCCGCTGCGTACGCTGCGTAAACGGTTAAAGTTTCGCAAAAGTCATGTATGAGAGTATTCTACCCCTTTTAAAGGTCTATAAAAAAGTCCGCGACAGCATATGTCTATCTTTAAAGGTTAGTTCCCTATAACATATTTTACGCTGTTTTTTTTAATAATTCTTCATTTACGTATGTATTTTCATAAATATGATATCAATCCTTATCCAAATAAATACTTTATTTATCACAAGTAATTCATTTTAAACAAAATTGCCCTTTACATCATTCAACTTAAATGAATATTTTACGTGATATCGCAGTTTTAACTCACCTATATAAACAAAGTACGGTAGCGGGTTAAAGAGAGCGTTAGGCCAAAGTAACTATTCCACGCGGACGAAGTCGCACGCAAAAGCTAGTTTATTTATACCCCTTTTTTGCTTCTGGGTTAAAAATCGACGTGCGCGTTGTTTTTAATTTCGAGTGAATGTGTTACTGTGAGTCCCAAAATTCTATCTTCGATTCCACTCTATTCCTTTATCCTCTTCTTACTTAATTACGATGGTGAATTTTGGATCATTGGCAATTGGCATCCTTTCCATCTATTATTGTACTCATACTAAGGAATATTTTTACGGGAACCTAATAACATATAGAGTTATTATAAAAGTTTTGCATAATAAATTATAGCATTGCATTGCATTTTGTATTATTTCAAATCTGTGTTTGGTATAAAGAAAACAACAATCGTGTCTAGGTATATTCATTTATTTCGTGCACTCTTATTTGTTGAGTCATTTTATCAGATCTTTTTTATAATTTTAACCTTCTATCAATCATGTTGTACGAATGTATAAAACATAATAAAAGTATTAAGTTTGTCATTAGGAAACGAGTCCAAAAATCAAACAAAAACTATTCATGTAATTTATATTTGTATGAGGAGACCCTCTATGGCATTCGCAATGGTACATTTTCATAAAATGAAACGTTTATGATATAATCAAATATCAAAATATAATAAATAACACAGTTTAGCCTGTTGTTTTCTTATTCTCTATACCTATCTAACTTACAATAAATCCGTGAAAATTCCTTAATTTATATTAAAAAATATAATGCAAATATAAGGAGACATTATCACTATAAAGCATCAATTGAGTTTATTCATATCAATAAACCTTGAATTTTAAGTAATCTAATGTTGCAATTGCAATTTAATGTTTACACTCTGTTAAGATATGACAATTATTGAAAACACATTACATATCTCATTAAAGTAGGTACCTACCCAATCTAAAGAGACATTTGTGTCAAAAGTTTTAATTTAAATAACAAAAAGAAAGTATACATTCTGGAGGGCAAAAACGACGTTATTAGCAACTTTTCTCAGATCTAAATCAGATACATATCAATAATAGCTCGACGCAGCTTTTCCATACCTAAATACACAAAAATACTGCTAGTAAATAACGTGGCAAAATTTGAATAAGTTTGCCAATGATTACTAAATAAATAACGGAAACTAAGAGATACACTACACGCTTCTTTCATTAATGAGAGCGTTAATCCTATAACATACGCCATTTATGACATTCATTACGCAATTATCTAAAGGTACATTAATTGCTTATAAAAATTGTCAGGGGGTTTCTGGGGTTAAGAACTTTATTTAAATTTGTGACTTTTGAATTGGCTGTTTTATTAGAGCCTATTATACTTATTTCTTGCGTTTTATTACTAAACATTGCCTTCGAGAAAAATGTTAACAAAATATCGTGTTTTATAAGATAGTACACGATTATACGTAAACAAGAACATATTGATTTTGAAAAGTTAATTTTTTAAGTCGGGAACATTATGCGCTTTGAGTAAGTCCTATTGCACATTTTCATACGCACACAACGCATCCCATATTATTACCTTTTAATTCACCGATCAACTCAAGGCTTGAAGATTGAAAATGGAACTCAGGACATTAAGTTTCCAACTTACTAGTTAGTCTCGACCCCAGCTAAGTTATTTAAAACCTAACTGTCAGCGCTCTTTACTCTATGACGCCGCCATTTTTGATGTAGGTGTCCTTAGCGATCTGGTGCAACTGTGCGGACATTTTGTCACTGGTCTCTTTCACCATATGGGTGAAGTGTGAGGCGGCGTTGGTGAGGAGCAGGTAAGGGTGGTCGAACTCCACCAGCCGGCCCGCGTCCATTACCATCACTCTGTCGGAGTCCATGATCGTGTTCAACCGATGGGCTACGGTGAGAACTGTGCAGTCTGCGAAACGGGTCCTTATCGTCCGCTGAATGAACTCGTCAGTCCTGGAAAAGTTTTGCTATATTAGGTTTTGTTATTAATTACACAACCCTAAAAAAATAAAGTTAAATCTTATCAAAGAAGAAGTTTGGTCGGTCATCTGTATCTTATTAATTTAGCCGTCGATGTCATGACTATCCATGACCACGTTAATGGTCAAGTCATCGGACCAGTAGGTACTTCGAGGTTAAAAATTATCATTACCAAAATATTTAGGTAAATAACAAGCCTAGGTATAAGTTGGTGAAGTATTATTTTATGATTTTTTTTATGTATTTTTAAACGCACTTTTATAAGACAAACTAAATCAAAGGATAAACAAGAGGTAATTATTGAGTTAATTACCTCTATTGCCTTGTTTCAATAAATTTTAACGTACCTTAATCGCATAATCGCGGAACACGACACGCAAATGGGCATGCACTTAATCAGTAAAGTCTCGTAATATGTTACGGCAAGAACATTCGGTAAAGGCAGCAATTTACTGCTATTTCAACCGTTTTAGTTTCAAGCAGATGTTTTATTTTGCGTTTGAATGCTTAGAATAAAGAAACGCACCTAATTTAAAAGTGGCATGTTATATTCCATATAACATAGATGGATAACATGAGAAGTAGGTATCAACAATAATGATAAGATTAATAGGTATCTAATCATGGGAGAGTAACAGAAATCCATTGAAATAGCTACAACTAACTCATATAAATAGAGGATTCCAAAGATTTTTATGTTCTTAAAGAATTCCCCGATAAAGCTATTGTATTACAATTACACCCAATACGTCCACGGCTGGACTAACCTTCAATGTTGTTATGTCATAGTTAGGCGTATCACTTACCATCAGGTGAGCATCTTGCCGTTCTGTAAAATTTGTAAAATAAATATTGGACCCGTATTATTCGTGAATCATACTCACTTGGGGTCGACGTTGGCAGTGGCCTCGTCCAGAACTAAGATGCGGTTTCCGCGCAAAATGGCGCGCGCCAAGCACACCAACTGACGCTGTCCCAGGGAGAAGTTCGAACCCCCTTCGGACACCTTGAAGTCTAGTGCTGGGACCGCTGCTTTCAGATCAACCTGTGACAAACATATAATGATGAATAAATGAATCATAAATATGTTGAAAATTGTAATTAATGATATTTATGTCCTAACGTCAACTATTCCGCAACGCTTAAAGACGAAAGTCTTTGAGCAATGCGTCCTACCCGTACTAACATACGCAGCTGAGACATGGACACTGACTGCGGGATTGGTTCACAAGTTCAAAGTCACTCAACGCGCAATTGAGCGAGCTATGCTTGGAGTCTCTCTTAGGGATAAGATTAGAAATGATTTAATTCGTAAGAGAACTAAAGTTACCGACATAGCCCGCCGGATCAGCAAGTTGAAGTGGCAGTGGGCTGGTCACGTTTGTCGCAGAACCGATGGCCGTTGGAGCACGCAATGGAACTTAGTTCTAGGTACAAGTCTACCGAAACAGTCTCACCGTGATATCAATGAACTCATATAGGCATTTCTTTTGGTTGTTTACATTAGATATTTTTATAAGCCAAATTAAACTCATTTACCGAGGTAAACCCAAACTTAGAACAGCTTTATTTTGAGCATAGTGCTTTAATTGATATAGATATTAAGGCACGCAAACCAATAACGTTTAATCAATAACCCTTATCTTACTTCTTTACTTCAGAACATTACATAGTCGGATCAAGATTCAGATAAGAAGAAGATAAACTATTAAGTTAATCAGAGTTTTAGTTTAGAATTTAATTATAAATGACTTTATTATTATGTAAGACCCGCGTGTGGGACGGTATTTGCTCTGCATTAGGATGGGATGATATGAGTAGTGTTCTTCATTGTAACTTTATGAAAATGTAGATATTACTGATAACCTGATTAATATAAAATAAAGCATTACCAACACACCAATACCAACATCAGGATTGCGTATCCTTTACAACAGAGTCATATTCTAGATTACAATCTTAAGATCTACAGATATAATGTATATTTGGAACTGCCATGTTTTGCCAACCTAGCAAGTAATTAATAGTTATATTTTGATTAGGTACGTGTACTTAAGCTCATATGAAGTTTCCCTTGTCACTACTCCGCCCTACTTTACACATTTCAAAGTTAGTAAATAAATTAGGGTACAGCACGTGTGTCGCCGTATACCTAATTTGGGCTTAAACAAGTTGTATCTCCAAGCCACGTTTTGAAACTCCATTCGTAGGTGTGTTGCACCTATTACGTAATCGAGACTTTCTAACCAATATGACGTAGCTAATTGAATTACTAGAACGTTGGGAAGGAAACTTGTAAAATGGCCTTGTAACGTATAGTACCTATTAGTTGTAAATATTATAGATGCTTGTGGTTTGCCTTTTCTCAAAAAGAAATTAACGAACTAATTGCTGTCCTTTGGTTTATAGTCAAAGGTCAATAAATGAGTTTTCTTTCTTTCATTCATTTCAATTAAACCTTTATACTTGTAAATACTTATATCTAATTGACCACACCTACGGTTTCACGTACGGAAAGTAATAAGTTTCATTCACAGATAAAGATTAATTAGGGCACAGGGATATTGAAGTCATTATAGAAAAGAAAGGCTTCTTAATATAAATAAATTAGATTGATTGCATCTAGCATCAGTCACGACATATCTTCATAAAGTTAGTGTCAATTCAATGTTAGTACACGAAATACCTATCTCATAAGCAAATATACTATAAGGATGGCATAACTACAACGGTGGAACCACAGAGTTGGGCTTGTCATTTAAATTAAACGTATAAACTTCGGCCCTTGGATATGTCCTGCTTTACAAATCCAGGAAAATAATATCTGGTTATTACGAGAACACTACAGTGAAAATACTAACTGCTTCTAGCGCCCTCCAGAGCTGATCGTCATCGTAGTTATTGAATGGATCTAAGTTGTAGCGCACCGTCGCTGAGAACAGCACCGGCTCTTGGGGAATTATTGATATCTTCGAGCGTAGCTCCTGGAAAAAGATATTCTTTATTAAAATCTTGAAAAATAACAGAGTGGTAAATTTTCGACATGTAGTTATTTAATGATTGTTTGAACGCTTAATGTTCCTCTTTAGGATAAATTGTATATTAAAGTATTTCTTTTTCATTGAATGTTTATAATAAGGAGTGACCTACCTACCTACACTAAAATAAACCTTTACTAGGCGTCAAAAACTGTACTTACTATCTATATAACTACTTCTACCTATCATCTACCCTAAGAAACTTTAACGTAAGAGCTAGAGAGATGATAAGTACTTTTTTATATATTTTTCTACGGGGTTATCAAGTCAAGGCATAAACTTCTAGTCATTTTTTTCACTGTTTTGCATTTGTCGTTAGTTTTGAGTAGGTCTTGTTAAAAAATTTGCCACCTTAGTCAGTATGACACACTATTTCTAAAATTATTCATTCATGAAAGTATTGTCCGACTTGGATTATTCATACACAATATTTAAACATGAAAACTTAACCTAAGAACATGTTACTGCCTTCTTTCTAAAAACAAATCACATTTTAAATGTCTATGCGTACTAAATACATAATAAAAAAACATTTACAATGTTTTACTTTAATCTAATTTTTTGGAACCTCCATTTAAACTCTTTGATTTAAGCAAGAGAAGCCTGGGTTAGGAGGTTCCGCTCTTCCATATTATGTATGTAATAGACTATAAATAAACATTTTTGTTTCAAAGTAACAAGCTTAAATGTGTATGTGAGTATGTGTGTGTAAGAGGATTGTGATATCGCCTTTACTTACTTGTAAAGCAAGAAATGATGTATCGATGTCGTCAATAAGAACTTCTCCTTCAACAATAGCGAGTCGGAACAGCGACGAGATAAGCGAAGACTTGCCCGCTCCTGTGCGCCCCACAATGCCCACCTGTAACAAAATAGCCTCCATAAGCATAAAACCCTTAAATGTCCGTACCAAAAAAAATATCTAAAGAATTAATTACGATTTTTGTCTAACAAACATTAAAATCTATCCCGAAATGATCTCGACTATACTTTTGCAAACTAATGACGATTTAACAATTTATAGGTATTACTTTTTGAATATTACACTCATATAAAATGTACATAGACACACCTAGACAAAAATTTTCATCGAATCCGAAATTTAGATAACTGCCCCTGGGCACTGAAGAAAATGGCGTCCCATCTAGTCACAGAATTCATATTACGTACTATTACGTACCTAAATTTTCATTTTTCAAGTTTCGGAAATAATAAATTTTGGAATATGTTACAAAGCGCGATTTCAATACTTAAATTATTTCAATAACATTTGTAAATAATTAATGAAATTCGGCATTAGGCCTAAAACTAATAAAATATTTTTATCTCATTCCAAATATGTCCACCAAAAAAAATTCCCACAGCTGCACACTAGCCCCGACTGTTCCTAGACTAAATTTACCATCAAATGCGTAAATGTATTCCTCAACCACTACTTAAATTAACACACATCATTGGACCCCTGAAACACCTAGACTGAACCAACTTTTGGCGAGTTAAAAGGGCTTTCACTTATACCATGCTAATACAATATTTTGAATCCTAATGTTTTGTTTTAATACACACTCATACAAATGTTCTTACGCTATTTGTTATGTATAGTTCAAGGCAATCTGTCAAAGTTAAGTTCAAGGTATTATTATGTTATACGTCAATTTTGTAAACAAACTAGCTCACCTGATGATAATGAGCTCACCACCTTTATATCAGTGATTGCAAAGGACCAATTAGCCATATTTCGAGTATTTTCTCCACCTGTTCTATTATTCAGTCCGAAAAGCAATAAAGTAGTAAAGTAAAAGTAGCTGCGCATAGCTGAACCTACTTAATTATAACTATTCGTAATGATGAATATCAAGAAAATGGAATAAAATATTATTCTATGAGTATCTCGTAATAATTTTTGTGTACTTATGTGTGTATGGGGCTGAGGGGTGGTAGTGGAAATTAATTTAATATATTATCGTCATAAGTTAGTAACTTCCCTATCATTGCCACCTTTTTTCATAGGTAGTAATCATCGGATTTGGTAAATTGATAATATGGTTGGTAATAATAATAACATAATATTTTTGCGCCTTTCTAGGTGACCTGCCTGCAGTATTTAAAATTTTACTTATTATTTTACATATTTACCTACCACCAAACACCTTTTACCTACTTAGCTATATTTTACTAACATAAATATGATACACAGTTTGAATAAAATAAGTTCATAATATATTTCGTTAAGGAACTTCAAAATAAACAAGATGAAATGCATTACCTTCCAACCACTTTCTAGCACAAGGTTGAGGTTCTTTAGTACTGGCAAATCCTCTGGGGAATACTTCATGTAGCAGTTTCGGAACTCTATGCGGCCTCGCGATGGCCATCCTTGTGGCGTCTCTCGTTCTAAACATAAATAAAATATTTGCATTGTGTTTTATTTGTAAAAATGACAATATTAGTATTATGTAATGTTGAGTCTTGTTATAATTTCTTACGCAATAAATAATAATAAATATCCTAATTTTACAATACCATAAGCATTTTAACTATAGGCACTCACTGCTGTATTTTGAAACTCAGCCATTTTCACTTTTTTTCCGGTGATTGTAGGTAATTTTTTAAATTCTGCCTGTTATGATTTTTTGGTGCAAAAATTGTTCCAAGCACTTTTGCTGCGACGATTGCGACCATCACATTGGTGATGGCTTCAAATAATGATACCTCGAGACACTAAGCGCTTCAGAAAGGATATTCAGTTATTGGTCTCGACTACTACCTTAAGGAAGTCGTTAACACCCACTAATCCGCAGTTGGCCAGCGTTGTACTTTACTTCCCAATGTCCCCATAGCTGTCTTCTAGTCCTTGTCCCTGGCCCCAATCTCTGGCCCACGTCCAGTGGGACGGGCTGCGTGATTGATTGATTGGACTACTCACCACCCTTGTCCCATTGTTTCTCTCGTTCGATGTGCGTGTACTGGAGTATTCTCTCGACGCTTGTCATCTGTGAGATCACCTCGGCCGTCTGCCGCACGCCGAATTGCAACATGCCGGTCAGGATCAGCGTCTGTGATATCGCCAGGCCCACGTTGCCGGAGAATATTGTTTCTGATGACAAACGTTACATCGTGGTAACTTTCACAGGAGAGTGGGAAGTGATATTCATTTATAATGAGATATCTAAGTTATCGTGGTTATAGGGTTTTTAAAGAAGACTTAAAACGTTAAATGGTGATATTGCAAAACCATGCTAATCACAGTAGCTACTCTATATAAGTTAAGCATGTACTTACATATGTGTCAAAATCGTTATCATTAATGTAATTGTACGTCTACACATTACTAAGTGTATTTCAAATAAGTCAGCTTACTGATACGAAAAAATAAAAGAGGCAAGACATAAGGCATGCCTAGTACAGCAGTGGACATTACCCCTTAAATTATCGTAAAATCAGCTTCGATAACTTTAAAAAAGTTATTTACATAAAGTTACGTTGCTTAAATTGTTGTTTAGGTGAATAATGAATGGTATGATAATGTTAACTTATGAATTTGTATGGGTGCAACTTACCTGATAATAAAGTATTATATTATTATTAAATATGTATAGGAATCTTGTCAGTTATGTACTTACTGCTATCAATCACAAGGAAGGCTACAATGACGATGGTGAGATAGAGCACGCAGATGAAGTCCAGCCAGAAGCCAAGCGTTACTCCGCTAGCCAAGTAGCTGCTCCACGTGGAAGTATGGATATCCTGAAAAAGAACCACTTCAGATAAGTAAACCATAAAAAATAAACAAACATCTCAATCAATTTGAATTAAAAAAGCTTAACATTTAATACAGGCTTGACAATGCTTTACGAGGATTTTATTAATACGATAATATTGTTTTGTCACTGCACGGGTCACTCTGTCATATAACATATAACATTAATGAAACTTTGAAAAGAGAATGTGTAAGCACTTGACATAATATTCCTTTTAAGGGAAAAACTGAAGGTATACCAACCTGGAACCTATCAAACTCTTGAATCAGTCTTTGCTGGGCGCCAGAGGAGCGAATGGTGCTGATACCATTAAGAGTCGCTGACATGTGCGAAAAGACTGGACTGCGAGCTGAAAATGAATTACAGTTTTCAAACATGGTTTAATAATGGTAATATTTCCATTGCAACAGTCCGTTGATATAAAAGACCAGATTCACGAAGCACTGAAGAGCAATAAGAAAAATTATTAAAAGTTCATTAAAAGAGTTTTAAAAAAAAAATACTAAATATACTTTTAAAAAGGTATTTTTCAACAACTATTTTAGTCACCTTATCCACATTAACCTACGGATATGGATCATATGGATTCAGCAGACACAATTTATTTTCTATAGTGTTTGGAATAGTTACAAAAAATACCAGAATAAATATACCTAAAAGTGGTTAACAGTCGTGTGCATAGTACATAAGTATATAGAAAACAACTCAATGAATCACAAAAATATTTATTCTGTGTGACAATCGATCCATGACACATAGTAGTATTGATTTACTACCCACGCACACGAAGCTTTCTGCGCGACCAACTTTGTGCTAAGTTTCCAAACTATGTAATTTCAAACCTAAACTTACTTGTGCCTTCCAAACGTTTAATAGATTGCGCCGACTTGAGGTAGATTTGCAGTATAGTGTAGAACAGGAGCAGTATAATTGTTGTCGGCAACAGAGTCCATACTAGAGCAGCCGCATTTAGAGTGAGGATACTGAACATGACCAGGTATATCTGGATACACTCCAACAGGAAGCGCGGGAGAAGCTCGTCTAAAGCCCCGATATCCTTTGAGAATCTGTTCAGTATTCGGCCTGTAACAAAAGCTTAAAGTTTAATAATTACTACGGTCAAGCAAATGACTGGCCAGTAAAATAACTGAGTATGAAATCTAAGATCTATTGTCTTGGGCGATGGGCACAAAAAATATATTGCTAATAAACAAAAGTGATCAATGAATCGATATATAAAATAACGTTAAAAATCTGGCAAGCTTGAGTTGTCTGATGATTCAATTGCAGCGATAAATTTGGAAGGAGAAGGGTACATACAGTTCACTTGAATTTAGATGCATCTTGAATGTATGACTCATTAGTCATTACTAACAAGTCAAATTTGGGTGACCCTTGTTGTGAAGATTCGACTGCATTTTGTGCAGTGGAAGTAAAGTTTAAATTAAAATTTACATTTTGAAGCTACAAATAAAGTTGTTTTGCTTTTTCTAAAACGTATTTATTTTGTATATATTAATGATGTATTCTATTTATTTTAGTAACATTTTCTCTTTGAATGGTTTTTAATAAATGCACATGTCGTTGTTACCAGTCGGGATTCATAGAAATGATCCTGGTGAGCTAGTTAAAATGGTTTTTTGACAAGATATGTATAATTGTATATCCCTCTTAAACTTACATATAAACTTCGACAAAAAGTATATTAGAACCTAGTATTCCTGTTATACGTACGTGAATAACCATCAAACTTTAATAATTGCAATCTGTATTTACTATAAGGTTCAGTTTTACCACCTCCGGATAAGTTACTGATAGATAATTTTATAGGCAAACATTAACTGTCAAATTATCTTCAAGATAAGGACTGGAAGGTGGTGAAATTAGGTCTTTATTTTCGAAGTCACATTTTACCTGAGGAGTTAGTGTCGAAGAATCTCATGACGCCGCGCAGCATTGAGTGGAACATATCGTTGTGGAGGTTCCGCGATGCCGTCATGCAAACCTTGAAGAACATGAATGCGCGGGCCGTGATGAAGAAGATGCAGCAAACGATCAGGGCGGAGTACACGTATAGGTACTGTGATGTGTCCAATGGACCGATGTACGCGTGGATATCTAGTTCTGGAAGGAATATTTATATTTGTTAGTTTATTAATTAAAATCATTCGTAGATGATCGAAATAAGACTTCTGCAGCCATAACGTCCAATGCTGGTCCAAGCATCACCCCAATGACTTCTTGTTATATTTTTGTGTATTTATTACCTTAAGAAATATTCTGCACAAAGTTCAAACGGAGATTAAAAAATAAATAATAACGATGATTTCATACCGATATATATAACTTAGCTGTAATTTTTTGTAAGCCCAAAGGAAGCATTTCTTTTTTCTGCCTATCAAGTCATTCAATATAGTATTCGTAACTATTAAGTTATTTTATAAAAAGTTATGAACATGTGTAACTTGGGATTCTATAACATTCCAATGAGTTCAAAATACAAAAAAAATCATCCACCACTCAAAAAAACAGACACCTACCGGGCTTCAGTTCAGTTCCGGTAAAGTAGCTAGATAAATTGAAGGTTCCGTTCTTGGGCGTAATAATCCTATCGTATTCCTTGATTGAAGTGACGTTATTTTCTCTCTCTTTCATACGGGTTACTTCGTTAGTCCTGTGATGAAAAATAAGTAAAAAATTATTCCTCATTTAGTTCTATATTAAGTAGAAAAAAAAACAAAGTTAATGTTTTTCATTGCACAGATTTATTTTTAAGGATGTCAATTGTAGAGCTGCTTACAACTTACAACAAAACAATGAAAATTTTATTGAATCTTGTATTATTAAACTAATTTTAAATTGGATCAACTTTAAGGATTGGTATTTTTTGGAATAAAAACTTATTAATATTTCGATATACTATGAATTGGACTTTTTATCTAATTGTTAATGACAAGGCTTCCTACCAGAACGTAACCCAGTAGTCGCAGAGGGTGGCTGATAGTTGTCCAATGATCAGTAGAAGCACCATGAACACCAGTCGAGTCGTCCGACCCCCAGCCCGCAGGTAGGCACCATACACGTGCCAACCCATAGAGCCTGACTCACGTTCCTCTTCCTCCATCTCTTGTGCGGGAATTTCACAGCCTGTGGTAGATTCCGTCAATGATGGGCGTCGAGTTGTAGATAGCTGAAACGTGCATAAGATCATGTTGATCAGGTCGTATGAAAGCATACTAGTAATGTTATAAAGATTATGGAGTCAAATACACAGTATGCAAGGGTTTGGTACAAAGTTCCAATACTTTTTACAGCACTACTACTTCGGCGTCATCTTAAAAGGCCTATACCTGTTGGAACGTAACCAGTCATGTTCGACCAATGCATGTAAATCGATTGCCAGAGCCTCGTTTGCTGTTCGGCATGATAAACCTCGGCATGATAAACTTCGGCATGATAAACAAGTGAGATTGGCTCCAATCCCAATAAAATATATACAGATATAAACTCCATGTACTACTATATTATATTTATGTCTATGTTTCTATATAACTTACTCTCGATGAAGTTCTTCTAGACATTGGTGGTGGCTTCTCAACATCTTTTTTGTCTTCATTTTCATCATGAGTTGACGATAGTAACTTGGCGAAATCTTTGCCCGAGCCCACTAGTTCATCGTATGTGCCTTTAGCATCTACAGCTCCCTGAAAAAATATTTTCATAAAATATTTATATTAATTCCAGATCAAATCATTAATCTAGATGTTATCCACAGATTAATATGCCTACACGTGCCTTTTCCCATAATTTGGTGGTCAATAGTAGTGTCTTAAGAACAAAGCGAGTGAGAAGCTTCATCATCATCAGCCAGGGCTATATGGCACAGCCATATAGACTACGCGGGCTTAATGCGTGTTGTTGGGTGTTAGGCCCATAAAGGCCACTCACGCAATTGGGACTCGGACGAACTCACTTGGGAACATCAACCAACAAATCCCTAAGTTATTGTTGGTCTTCCCGGTAAATTAACAAGAATGGCACTTTTAGATAGATGGTAGATTGTTAGTTATATTCGCCTTCACAAGATGAAGGTGTTTTTCAGTTGCAATCTGGTCATCTGTTGCCCCCTTCATATGTACTTATTAAAAGGGCCTCGCAAAGGTATTTCGCCTACGCCTAGTTAAGACATCGCTACGCCACTGAGATCACCCTTTTATCATAAACTTGTGGTCAAAAGTAGACCCTACTACCTAAAGAACAAAGTGACCCAGAAGCTTACATTGTTCATGATGACAATGTAGTCTGCTGCCTTGAGGTAGTGTAGCTGGTGAGTGACTAGTATGCGGGTGGTATGTCGGAGGTAGTTCCCGATGCACTCATCGAATAGCTGGCGTCCGACGTGTGCGTCTACTGCTGATAGCGGGTCGTCGAGAAGGTAAACATCAGCCTGGAAGCGGTTAATTTTTATTTATTTATTTAAGCCACAACCTGGTATGCAATACATATACAAAAAAAATATCTGATATAAAAGTTATTACTTATTACAAACCCATCATTGCTGGCAAAACATAGTGTATCAGCGTTAAAATTTGGTGAAACCCATTAAAACATTATGGGGCTGGTCACAATCCTATACATTAACGTTGTAAAACAGCAATAAAACAATAGTTATTTGCGTACATAATAAAAAATACCCAACATGACATAATTGTATTTACATAAATAGTTAAAGTATATTTGTGCTTGATATAAGTGCTATTATTCATTAAACGCAATAAATAAATAAAATATATCAAAATATACAGTAAGTATGTTCTTTGTATCTATGAGTGAGTGTGTGTTGATAATGACGTGAGAACATTAAGCACCTGTCTTCTATATACTGTGCTTTAACACTATACATGTCTAGGTCTTGTATGCGTTTCAAGCATTCTATGTTAAGTTAAATACTATTTTAGAGTTATAAGTATATATGCTAAGTATCCGAAATACAAATAATCGATAACACTTTGTATAAGCTATATATTTGGAATGTAAATAAAGTAAAGTAAATATTATGCAATTACATTCAAATTCGACACCACTTAGTTATACATATTTATAAATAATCATTCGTTTTTCTAGAGATGTTGAAAATTAATCCAAAAATATTTTCTTTCTTTCTTAACTGCATAGTTAATAGGTCAGTTATATTTTTTTCCTTACTGAGGTTTAATTTGTGTTGTATTGAGCCTTTTGTCTTTGTTACACAATAAATCAATCTTAAAATATTTAATCTAAAGAAGATATGCTTAAATCTTACTTGTCTGTATACTGCTCTAGCAAGGTTGATCCGTGCTCTTTGCCCGCCTGATAAGGAAGCACCTCGTTCTCCTACTAAAGTTTGATCTCCATGAGGGAACTGTTTGAAGTCTTTTTCTAGCGCACAGACTCTTACCACCTGAGAAAGATAATACTTATTGATAAAACCAAGATAGGGAAATATGTGTGAGGTCCTTTTTATGAAATGAACATAATTATACAAATCAAATAGAGTTGCGTTTTCAGGCACCGAGTACCTTCTCATAAAGTATTAATTATTTCCATTATTCGATTGATAGTTATAATATAGGAGTTATTTATTTCGAATTTCTTTAAACCTATTTGTGTTGCAGGCATTCAAAGCCTCGTTCTTTAATAAGTGAGATACTGCTAGTAGGTAAGGTTGGCTTGGGATCCAGACACGTCCTATGTGTGTTTATATTTTGCTAAACCCATCTGCCATCCATTTATGAGAATTTAATGTACGTGCGTAAAAATATTCATGTTTGAAAAAAACTGTGATCTTCACAGTCTCAACACAAGAAATAGAAACAAACTTGCTGTTCCAAATCTTCGGCTACACAAAGTGGGTAAATCTTTTGTTGGTAATTGTATAAAGTATTTTAATAAATTACCACAACATATTGTCGATCTTCCCTTACTTAAGTTTAAAGCTATAATTTAAAGTACCCTTTTGAAAAAAGGATATTACTGTGTTAACGACTATTTAGCCTATAACATTATTTAGTCTTAATGTGCTCGCATTGTGTTCCAAGTAAAATAATATAATAAGGATGATAATATAGAATTATATAAATAAGACATATTACAGTTATGTAAAAACCTATGGTAAAAACCAATAGTATTATATAAATTTTGACACGAAATGAGAACTATGTAGACCCCATTTTTTTAAAGGGTAACTTCACGAGTTTCTTGCCGGTATCTTCTCGGTAGACAACAACCTCCCGAACCGGTGGTAGATTCATTAAAAATAACTTCTTGACGATTCAAAAGTGTCATGTAATGATTTATTTGAATAAAACATTTTTGAGTTTCAGTTTGCCAGCTACAAGCTAGGTGATAAGGCTTCCTTGATTATTATAGATTCTTTATGTATAAGAGCCTGTATTCCGTTTAGAAGAAAACCCTTTAAAACAAAAAATATTTTTATTTAACATACGAGAAGCATAAATGAAACCGTTTACCTCTTTGTATTTCTTAGAGTTATATGGAAGTCCGAAAAGTATGTTCTGTCGTACGGTGGCGACGAATAGCCACGGCTCTTGGCTGGCGTATGACAGTGGGCCTGAGAGATACACTTTGCCACTGGAACACCGCAGCTCATTCAGAAGCAGGTGAAGCACGGAGCTCTGAGGAATAAAACGTTCCAAGTTTACATTTACAACCGGTTAAATGTAAACTCATGTAGATTCAACCGGTTTGGTAGTAAAAATAAGTTGGGAGTAAATATAACCATTTAATTAATAAAACCAGTTTTGAGGAATCAGAGTATAATTGTCTACTAAGTTTTCTAAATAAAGGGGTCAATCATTATTTTATAGTATAGAGCTAGGCACTTTCTTAATGGTAAGGAAGGAAATTTGAGCCAGTTGGTACCAAAAATGCAAGAATTCTCTGAATTTATGGTAAACAAATTACAAACTAGAATCTCTACTGTCACATTTTAAGGAAATCTATTTGATTATCGATATTACGAATTTACTTAATCAAGAAAAGGTTTTAGGGAACATAACTATCTACATCTATAAATAGCTATTCATTGCTAGTTTATACCACGTTTTATGTGATTCATTTAATTCTAAGCTTCAGGTAGATTCAATATACACGGATTTCGCGAAAGCGTTTGATCGCGTTAACCACCATATACTCTTGAAAATTACAGCATATGGGAATTCATGGCGATTTACACCGTTGGTTTACATCTATATCCAAAATCGAACACAGCTAGTAACAGTCAAGGCTATGATTATGTACCATACATAGCCACATCTGTATTCCTCAGGGATCTAATTTAGGACCCCTCCTGTTTTTAATTTTATTAATGATTTGTTGCATTTATTTCATAACAATTTGGCGTACGCTGACGATATAAAAATCTTTAAACAGATAAACAATATCAACGACTGCAAAAGTTTGCAGAATGATATTGATGTATTGGTGGACTGGTGTAGTAAAAATCATGTCTCTTAACATAAAAAATGTCAGGTGATCAGTTTCACAAAAACAAAACAAACTGTCGTATTTAATTATAAATAAGCGAGAAAGTTTTGGAAAGGGTTGCTGTTGTCCGCGATCTCGGGGTTTTGTTTGATTCTACCATGTCATTTAAAAACCATTATGATCACATCTGCACCAAGGCTAACAGAATGCTTGCATTTATTTTACGCCAATCTAAACCTTTCGGAAACCGAATTCTATTATACTCCTTTATGGGTCTTTGGTGAGGAGCATTTTAGAATACTGTTCCAGTGTTTGGTCACCTATTTATGGTATTCACATAGATAGGATTGAATCAATCCAACGTCGCTTTTTGAGAGTTCTCTGTTCTAGATGTGGCTTAAGGCGAAAATGCCTGAATATAATGACCGCCTTAAGAAATTCTCACTGACGAGTCTCCAGAAAAAGACAAAATACCGATTTAACAATTTTATATAAAATCGTTCATGGACACTTTTGCGAAGAACTTGTAAACCAAATAGATATCAAGGTACCTATTCGCTCAGTACGTATCTCTCAATTATTTAGTGTGCCAGGAACCAACAACAATGTGGCCAAAAATTCCCCTTTACTAAGGATGATGCGATGCTATAATGATCATTGCTCTCACACTGACATCTTTAACTGCTCATTATGTTCATTTAAAAAATCTATTGTGTAAGTGTAATTCATGTCAATAATTTTTCGCTGTTCCGTTCATCTTTGCATGTTTGCTATTATTGTTAAAAATGCTGTGTACAATCTGTAATTGGGATATAAATTTAAAAAGTTATGTCTTATGCTGTATTACGGATGATTTAGTTTATATTCTGTTGATGTACCTTATGAAATAAAATAAAATAAAATAAAATAAATTTTGGTACAGTTACCTCCAGAACACACTAAGTGAATGGTTGCTGTCCAATTATTTTAAATTAAACTTGCCCGCACCTTTCCCGAGCCAACCGATCCAATGATGGCGCACAGCTTGCCCTTAGGCACAGTGATGTTGACATTGCGCAGGGTTAGGGGTCCGTCCTCCGTCCAGCTCGCTTGAACGTCTTGAAGCATAACACCCACGTCTGGGCTCATCGTTATAGAGCTGAGGGTCTTCTTAAGCAGTCCCTTCTCGCTGCATTCGAAACCTGATGATATTACATAATACTTTCAGATACAGTTGATTAATTTTTTGATACGTATATTCCAATTGTATAATCAGCCGGTTTATAACGTCCCACTGTAGGGCATAATCCTTTACGGATTTAATACGGAAAGGATGTGGGATGAGGGGGAGGTTGAATCGTAACCCACCACGCGGGCCCAATGAATATTGACATAAAAAAATAGAATTTGCTGATAAGTTTTGTGAACTGTTACAAGCAGTCATCAACACGTACCGAATCATTGTTAAACATACTGCGGTATCTAAAACTGTGTATTTAAGTCAGGTATTTAAAAGTTTGTAGAATCATTCACGTTTAATAAAATTATTATAAAAACGTTAACTACACAACAAAATACATTTAACGGGTTATTATGCACACGGTTGATTTAAATTTATTGCTATTCAAACTGTTCTTATTCAAGTAGGAAAGTGCAGCTGTGAAGCTATTGTTAGGAATGTTTGCAATTTCCACATTATTTAACCAAATGTGACATTGTATGCATATTGGAGTACAATAAACGTACAATACATATTACAAAGTTTTTTTAAATAAGGCGTGTTTCATTCTTACCAGGATTAAAAATGCCATCTTCCTCTATTTTCTTGAAGGAATTCTGACAGAGGTCTTCCTCGCTAAGATTTTTCTGTTTTCTTTTCTCCACGCTTTGGACCAATTTGGCAATATCCACATCAGCTACACTGCGAAGATCCTCCCGTTCATCTGTCGATTTCACAATCAATACTATGATGAAACTTCTTCCAAGTACAATTGAAATTGTGACGATTGAACGTCTAAAAGGCGTCGACGTCCGCGTTTGCTATGACAGCCCTCGACGCAAACTGTATTTGCTGCAAATGCGCCTACCTGCCGCGCTTTGTGTCTTCTTGCCGACATGCTCGCCCACTATGATATTGACTGTTTGTCGACAGTTTAACCCAAATAATGAAAAAGGCCGTTTTGTTTATTAATCATCTATATTCTGAATCTAAAAAATATTGTAATTGTCATTTAAAATACATATTTCATTTGAATTGTGGTATGTTATTATTTAATAAATTTTTTTTAATTTTATTATTTGACATATTTGTACTTTTTTGAATTTTGTATTTTGCTTTATGTTTTATTGATTCTTGATTCTTTGAAATACTTTTATTAATTTTATAGCTTTTGACGTTTTGCATTTAATGTATTTTTATTATTTTAAACTAGCATGCTGACATTTGGTGTATACTGTAAGTCACTATGAATTTGTTAATAAATTAATTATATCCGATATTATATCCGCTCTCTGAATGTTCAAATTTGATCCTGGAATTTCCACTCATTGATTAAATAACTTAAGTAATTATGTTATTCCGACATCCTAGGCGTATCTGAATATATAAAACCTCATATGAATACTAATGAGCCATGTGAATATATCTTACTTAGTTTGCGTTCGTTAAATGTCTGTATGTAATGTAACCTTTCACATATATACTCGTAGGTACTTATAACAAAAATAAGTTTATAATTCGCAAATTACCCAAACATCATCGTTACCGCGGTCGCCAAACGCGCCAAGCATCGTCAACACAACAACACACGCAAAACTTCTACAAGACCTATTACAAGGTAGACCGGGACTGGATGAATCTACGGGGGCCTCGTAGAATTATCTAGCACACGTTACCCAAAGGTGTCGGGAGCTTTTCCCCTGCAACATCAATATGCATCCTAACCTAGCTCTCTTCCTCTGCAACGGCCTGTGCCGAGGATATAGTTCCTATCAATGACGCATCGCACTTCTCGCGCTCGACACTTGCCCGTTGAAGCTGTCAAGACTGTCTGTGGCCAATGGCTATACCCATTTATAATAATTGTTACTGAATAGTTTTACCATAATATTTGCGCAAGTAAAACTGTAATATTAAATGTTGTTTTGTTGTAATGTGCCGTAGCACATTATAATACAAACAATAGAATTGTCAATGACTTTATTCTGTGACGAGTGAGGTAGCTACGAGTATGTACGTAGCCGGCTTTCGGACAAAATATTCAACAGGGAACGGGTAGAGTTAGTCCACCTAGAGTTTCCAGGCGTGAAGATTAAAGGTAAATCTCTTCACTATGGTCTAGAAGCGGACTTATGGGTTGTTTAAAAAGTAAGTAAATAATAAATATTTAGTGTTGTTAGTAAATTGTCAAAACGTTAGTTAATAAGTACTGGTTAGTAACTGAAACTCAACGTCAACCACTATAGAATATGATAATAAGCATTCACCATTGAGCATTAACAACACGTATTAAATAAAGTGCGTTTACCTACACCATATGCTCACACAATAACACATCACACGAATAGTTTATTTTGATTCGTACCGTGGAGTAAAATCGTCTCAATGCGACGTATAGAAGTAATTGCCTCCATACCGTTCATTAGAGTCATTGGTAGAACAATGGAAAGACCTTCTTGGAGGAGATTGAATATTCGGGCCATCGGGAACGTCTGCGAAAACCACACTTTTCATGACATTGTAAAGTTGAACACTTGTTTGTTATGTACATATTGTAGAATAATAAATTATATTACAGTGCCCTCTGGTATTACAAATATACATGGGCGGCGATGTCATTTACCATCAGATGAGCCTTTTGCTCGTTTGCCTGTTATAACATACAAAAAAATCTACATAGTGCCATATAATATTAGCTTGGAAGAAAGTTCCTTCGTATTTTTTTAACATATTTCAACATATTTTGTTTTTGACTTTATTTACGTTTAACTAAACTATGTACATACTTAGGTAGGGTAGGTAGGGACATAATCCCATTGATATAAAATGTTTGACGCTTCTAATAAAAAACTGCGTCAAGTAGTTGGTTAATCTGACACTGCCTGAATTCTGAAGAGACCAAAACGGCGGATTTATTAAACCTCCAGATATCTTGACGTCATCATGATGAAAAACCACACCCCCCCACCCCTTCTGTATATTAATTCCAGCCGCCTTTTCTCAACTTCTTGCTTTATAGTTATCAGTTGTTCGCAGTACAGTTCTAAATTGATGTTCCTACCTGGTGGTAACAACTCATAATGAATGATGCCCTTCCAAAATCACCACACATTACAGCGCCACCTTATTGCGAGTTAACCTGGGTTGCAACAGTCTGTGAAGCCTGACCGGCCATTGACCAGGAAAGAAATTCTAAATATCTTTTCGAGACTTAATAAATAATTATAATTAATAAATGTACCAAAATAGTAAGCGTGTGTATATGTATTGTAATTATTGAAAAAAAATATATCTATTTCATTTGTTTGTCTGCAATACCATGAAAAGGATATAATGTTTGCACTATATGATAGAGCTTGTTTTTCCCTTTTTATTGCATATTTTGAGCATTCTTTTGGGAAGTCAAATTCTATAATAATATACAATATCCACTGACATAAACACAACGGATAAACAATCGCATATACTTTTTTTTTGTAAATACATACAATTGTACGTAGTAACACTAAGGACTAATACTAACAGACATGTTCATGCACACAAATATTTGTACTGCCCGGAACGTATGGTGTAGTAGCCGACGTCTTCGACCATTACACCACTTGGCACAATTCCCTTCGCAATTGACCAAAAATTAGGAGGCACGTCGGCGAACTAAGGTCACCGTCATATTCACACGAGTTAACGAGCTGACGTGGCAATGGAAACGGCACATAGTTCGTGGAACCGATAGCGATGGTAAGAGACCACGTAATAGCAAGCACAGTGTAGGACGTCCAACACAAGCTATTCAAAATGTCTTGAAGATAGTTACAGGTACCCGCTGGGTGCAGTTTCTTCTCTCAGCAGGAAGTTATTCTCCCCATATATACCAATTTTTGTCATGCGGCTGATATCATAATGATGATTTCTTTATTCATGATATCCGAACACGGTCATTTTAAATGGAATATAATAATTTGGTGTTTGAGGCACGCTTACGACTCACGATCTAACTTTGATGAAAAAAAAAGCTAAATATTAATAAAAAAAGAATTAATTCATAAAGATACATATTTACCCATTACATATTCTATACTACATTTGAGGTGTTATTATACATGCTTTGAAGGAGCCTTGTTAGTGAAAAAGTACAAGGAGATGCAACCTTATGTCTGTTCCTGGTGCATGAATTCTGGACATTTAGTAGATATCATAAAGAACTTATCACATGCGTTAGTTTCAAGACAGAAAAGAAAGAATATACAAGGTCATGCGATTCTGTTGGACATGCGTTTCATACCGAGTAGCATGAACGCCTCAAGCCGCTGCACCGAAATCAGTGCTTCGGCCAAGAACGACACAGCGTTCGACATTATTATGGATAATGTTCCTTGAAGTGTGTTGTAGAATTGCGCCAGAGGGAATACCTGAAAATTGTATTAGTACTTTTCTTAGAAATAGTTGTAGCGTTATTTTAGGTCCTTCTACTAAATCAACAAAGTTTTGTATTATCGCTGCACGATAAAACTTGTAGAATGTGGTTGTCGAAACTGCAAATTTTCTAAAATATGTGACTATTGATTTCCCAGATATAAAGAATATTAACTAAAAGGCTTACTTAGGCTTAGGTCTAACTGTGTTATTAAAATACACTTGGTTTTGGACGAAAACCAGCATAATTGGATTGTTTTATATGAAATTTACTAGAAATACGGAATGTAAATGTTTGTACTTACAATGTCAGCAGTGACTTGGTACCCGAAGAGGGAATACGTGAGGAGTGTGATGTACAGGGACAGCCGTTCAGTAAATACCATGAAGCTCAGGTACACTCCGCGCAAGTACGAAGCAGATGTGATGCAGTTGATTTCGTTCTTGCGCGCTAGCGCAACCACTTGCTCGAACGGCTTCTCCCAGGCGTACATTTTAATGACCTGAATAATAATGTAGTGGTATCAGCTTGAATTTGATTGATTTAATCCAAGATAATTCATAAAAATGATTATCTAAAACCTATCGTGTATAATTTGGTATAAGGAATTACCAGTACGAAGTTGTTATTCACAAAAACACATTTTTATATTTTTGCCGTGTGGTGGGACAAATCATTCAGCAGAGAACCTGCGCTCTCTAATTCAACTTAACCCTGTATAGGTACTGCTATTACTAAGCCACCAAGCTACCAACCGTGGGAATTATGGCTAAACCTAGGTGGTAGTTAGGTACCAAATGTCACCGCAGCGTCAGATATCTTTCTGTAAAAAAGAAATGTCGGGATCGGGATGAGGGTACTGTAGCTAGTAAAATTACCGGGTATAAGAGACCCAACATCTGTTGCTTCGGATGCCAGACGCAGTGCGGCATTGGTGGAGAATAATAACTGTCTATCAATTGATGTTTGTCTCAATCATAGCCACTCTTTCATGTTCAGGCGTATCAATTACCTTCAGGTGAGCGCCCAGACCGTCCTCTAAACTTTGTAACATAAAAACAGACAGTTCAGTCGTGGACCATCGCGGGCTGCTAGATAAGTAAATATATTTTTGTTATTTTTGAATGCGTATTCTTGTGTAATATCAATAAAAGTTTCGTATTTCTTTCAAATTAATATTAAAAGAAAACCATTAAGATAAATTTCGAAATTGTATTTTTCTTAATGTTTTTTGTGATAAAATGTTCCAAGAATACACACTGGTACTACTTATTATGTCTTCTACTTAATAGTACATTTGATGCTCTGCGATGTGAGACACGCTCATCGGTTTTATACTCTCTGACGAATGAACCAGTATTTGTTCATTCAATAGAAATACATGTAATGATGAGCTTACATTTCTCAATGTAAGTATTGTATCATTGTGTCACTTCCTGAATAAACATGATTGGATCTGGCCGGATCTATGGATCGGTTTAGTGCAAAGTGGTAGAAACCGATTTTGGCATGAGAACCCATAATCGCTCAAATATTTAGCGGAGAAGATCTGTTGATTGCTAAACTAAAGTCGCGATTAAATAGCCGAGCGGTAGTGAATGTACCCATTTAGTGATCTAACCGTTGAATTTTGATCGCTACTTTTTTAAGATTACTTGAGCTCAATGTCCAAGTAAGGTAAATACAGCCTCAAATGTCCACAACTGAACGAAGTCCTCCCCTAGCGACACCAAGCAGTTGACATTCATCTACTACCATAACCAGATCCTCCGTCTATTGTCAATTTATTTTGAGGTACGTGATGTTCAATTGTACAGCTTCTGTTTAACCTGGCACTAAAGATTTTTGTGTTTATTAAAATAACAGTATGTATTGGTATGGATATTTTGTGAGAATATACCTAGTATGTATTTATTTGAGAGTAAAAAATATTTATTTATGTCTCGTTTAGTTCGAATAGTTCAAGTCCCTTAGTTTGGGGCGGAACGCCGTTTGGAATTATTTATTATTTAATTAAATTAAAATTATTTTTTTAATTTATTCAATTAAAATATGTTTAATAACGGCAAAATTTGCACACTTTCGCAAACACTTATTCGTATTAAAAGTATGAGTGCAAGAACATAAACATGTTGTTATGACCGCAAATAATTAAATTATTTACATAAGTCTATGAGCGGAAGTTTACGTTCTATTTGGTACTCTGAATAACAATTCGCAAAAATATTGCGCAATATCCATATTTATACCTTTACCTATTCACTTAGCAGAGGCATTTAAAATATCAGTAAGCAGTGTTTGCTATTTAGATACAGGTTTATATGCCAGTGAATCAAATTGAAGTCAGTTAGGTGTGGTTAGTATATCGGCTCACGAGGTTAAATATCATATACTGGATGCGCACAACAAGCTGTACTTGACATACAAAAAATATATGCTTACTTATTAAAAAACATAAAGAAAAATTCCACCTATACTATACACTATAATATTATTCAAAAACTCTCTAAGAACTCATCGAAGATTATTTAATAGTATAAATCCCATCATTTTAAGTGTTTTCAGTCTAGAAGTAAAGCTAAGGTTTTCTCTGGAGATGTTTTAAGTCTATCATTTAAAGATACGAAAATAGAAGACCAATAAATGCATTAACAATTTAATATGCACTAAATAAAGCAAGCACTAAAACAGTATTTAACTCTACCATTAAAGCTAACCGCAGGTTGTAAAACTATCTTTACGTGTTGTTTACAACAAAATCGCCTATACAGTGTGAATTTTGAATCATTGTCATCCATTCGAGCTATTAATGTAGGTACTTATATTATTGAATGTTTATTAAGGGAACCTAATACCATGTAGATTTATCATAAAAAAATACAAATAAAAGAAAAATAAATAAATAATATTACTTTTTATAGCTCGTACTACTTTATTTAGTGCGCGGGCGCCGCCTGCCCCACCATACGAGTTCAAGGGCCGGTGAAACTAATAGGTGCTAATAGTTCCATATATCAAGTGTAGTTCATTCAAAATAAATTCATTCAAAACTCTAGTTAACTATCTTAACGCTGCTATAAAGTTTACGGTCGAGGTACATTTATTGTATCTTATCAACAACGATTCTACCTTTCAGCCAACAAGTATACATGCATAAGTAAGTAGCAACGTTTACTACTTTTTAGAAAGACAAGTAATATTGGGATAAATACGTAAATAGATAGGACTAAATGTATGAGAACGTTCAACACAGGTGTGTTTATGAAGGCATGATGGTCATAATGCCATTGGAAAGGGCAATTTGGTGTACATTGTTGAATATTGATAACGTACCTATACTTATCTATTGTTACAATGACATTACCTATGTCACCGAGCGAAAATAAGCTCGATAAATAATTTGTGATACGCTCATCAGACCAGATGATTTATCATATCATTATTTTAAACAGATGGTAGGTATGTACTGCAATAGAAGTTTTTATAGAGGAAAATATTTAGTGTAGTGAGTGGGCTTGTCGAGCCATCTGCGCTTGCCAACTGCCCGATGAAACTGTAAAGGCCATCTGCGGCCAACAGCAGTATCAGTTCGAAAAAAAAAACTTAAAGCATGTAAAATAATGAAACAAAATCTTTTCTTATTCAAACCAATCAGGAATGAAGACTTTTTTGTTTTATAGTCTTTCGCTTTCGAGGGGTCAGAAACCACCACCCAGATGGGCCAGTGGCTTTTAATGGATGATTATAATCTTGAGGTTTTTGTTTGACAATTGCAAAAATCCATTCAAGATGTATATTTACAAGATATGTATATTAAATAATTAATACGTATTTATACGAAGTTCAGAATTTCAAACTATTATTAAAATATCTATGCATGCTTATCATATGATAAACTGTGAAACTATCGAAATGACACCTGAAAATTTTAAGTGAAGCCGCTTAGACGCCATCGAGCTCATCAATCGTTTAGATTAGATAACGTGTCTACAAATTGTAGAATCAATCAATTCCCAGTTAACATACCTGCATGCCGCTAATGATTTCGTCCATAATGCGCACGCGCTCGTCCGTCTTACAAGCGGTGTTCATTCGTAACCTTGCCGCCAATTTGCTCATGTAGGCTGAAACAATGACAATATTGTTACTAATAAAAATCTCGCTGACACACACTGCCTGCATATGTCCGAACCCTGGACCCTGCAAAAACCACCCGTTGTGCCACTCTGTTGCCACATGGTCGATGGTTCACAGGGACGATAGGGTGGGGAAACCATGTGGAAACGATCGTGCGTGCCGGGGGCCTCTTTGCCCTCGGGCGCGTGGCTACTGCGGACGTTCTCTCGACTCAGGGATTGCAACATTAACTAATTAACGATAGTGTTCACTAATTTGTATTTGTTAACTAAAGCTATCAGTTATTTAATAAATCGTGTATAGTTGTTTTAGGTGGAAGTTATCTCTGTTTTATTGAATAGCACCCTTCCCCACTATATTTATAACAATATATTATTAATATTCGGTGCGTCGGTGGCTTAATGGTGTGGACTGTCGCCCTCCTACCGGGAGGGCTGAGGTTAAAGTCCCGCCACGTACCTTGTGTTTTCGAATTTTCAAAAAATATATGTACGTTATCCGACGCTCTTACGGTGAAGGAAAACATCGCGAGGAAACCTGCGCACGCCTATGAAGAGATTCAAAGGTTGTGCGTGAAGTAATCCAAACCCGCAATGTGCCCGCGTGGACGACAAGGCCTAATCACCCAATACGGGTAGGCTCGTGCCCCTCAGTGGGGACGTTTAATGAGCTGATGATTTATATTTTATTTTAGCACAATACGAACGATTATTAACTTTTTATGACCACATACTTAATAACTTACATTGAACTGGTATGGTCTGCAGTACAATTCCGACGACACCAATGATAGCAGCGTAGCCTATCTTGATGTAGATAAGGTAGCACACGATGATGACCTGCAGCGGCAGAAGCCAAATGAAGTGCGTGTAGATGAACGCATAGTCGAACCGGTTCACGTCGTTCGACAGCAGGTTGACCACTTGTCCAGCGGTGGTCTGCGCTAAGGCACCGGAGCTCATACGCATCACCTGTCAAACGGCAAATAACGTTAATCTTTTTAAATCATGTTGTCATGATAGTGATTTGGTCAAACAGATCAACGGGCAATTACTTTCAATGTGACAAAACGATATCCTCCTATTTGCACATTACGCACTTTATTATTATTTTTAAAATTAAATACTATTATAATAAAAGGGTATGATTTGTGGATAATCATACCAATAGTGTACTATGTTCAAATGTAATAAATGTGATAATTAGAAGATATAATTATTTCGAATCTAATTTTAACCTAATCAACATCCAGCGTTAACATGTATGGCTGTAGTACTACGCTTAAATCGTAGATTTATAACTTCAAGTAAAACTATAACTAAATGAAGAAATATACAATTCGTCATACATTCATGATATGTAACATAAAAAGAACAAACAACAAAATTTACAAGACGTAATTATGAATTATACGTTAATTCGTACAAGTAGGCGAGATTGTGCGTTAAACTTGTAGTAGGCAATACGGATATACAGTAAAGTACATCGCAGTAACCAGTATTGTGGTAACGTCACAGTACATGTTTATAGAAGTTGTTACTGGAATTGGATTAAGCATGTAAATCAAATCAATGATTTCTCAGTCAATGTATTCAATGTGATATGTATCTTGTAGCGTAATAATGTAATATCACCCCACAATAAAAATGTTGACGTCAATATAACTGCATTTTGGCAACGCCATTAATTTCCGCCAAAACTGATACTGATAATTATTAAAATTATAAAATCAGTAATTTTTGATGTTTTTATTTATAATTATGTATAGGTTTGTTTTATTACATTCTCTCTTCAACCTATCGCAGTCAACTGCTGGACATAGGTCTCCCCCATTCTGCGCCAGATATCCCGGGCCTCTGCTTTATTACATTATTTTTCGATAATTTTTCAAAAGGTATTATTATCTAAAGATAAAATGATAAAACCTATTATTCAAAACAAATCACAGTTTAAGACATAAGGCACTGCAAATGAAAAGTTAAGATCAGAATACAATTATTTAAATTCGGTTTTTAATAAACAATTATGAACGTGAAAACACAAAAAGAACATTAAAATTACCAAAGTAAAATACAAAAATGAATATTTATCCTTGAAAGAGAGATAGAGAATCACGTCAAGACCTCTAAACGTGAAGCGATACATGGATGTAGCAAAAAGTCTTCGTTGCATTGAAGTCTGAGTTTTAGTTACATGTTATTAGCATTAGTACATTGACACTTCTAACTATACATTGTAAAGTACTTTAAGACCCACTGTCTTATTAGAATTACTATTCTCCATAGCTCCGATTTTAAACATTCGAGTCACGTTATTCTGTTGAATTCTTTAATGTCAAAGATTTACAATAAAAATAAATCCCAGCATGCACGCGCGTAATGTATGTAGTTAATTACATAAACCAATTGTATGTGAGTATAATATATAAAGTCATATAGTCTGGACATCTGATCTGATCAAAAAAAAATTCATAAGTATTTTTTGCTGTTATCCGATAATAGCCATTAGAGTTTCAATGGGTAAATGACGAGTGAAGTTGGTTCACATATATGATATTATAACTAACCTTTCTGTATATGAGGGAACAAGCTGCAATGCGCACTTTCATGCCGAACTGCTGTGTAGAGTAGGAGCCATGGTGGTTCAGGAATCCGATAAACAATGACATGAGGATGACAGCGGTGGCGCAGTATACGGCTTGCTCGTACGTCATGTCGGACCCTGGCTCCCAGTACGCCAGCATCATACTCAGAGCAACAGGTTGGAACGGCCTGAAATATTACGCAATTATTGTAGTTAACATTACTACTACAGTATTATATCGGTGCATTATACCGCGCATGTCGTAAAATGGCCATATGAAGTTTTATAGAAATTTTCATTCTCGATCCAATGGTATTCCATAAAATTTCAAAATTAATATATCACGGTACTATAATCATCAGTAACAATGTTGTATGGACAATAATTCAGAAATCATTGTTTCAACTAATGGACTTCCACTAAGTAAGAGGGCATCAAGCCTTCAAAGTTGAAAGCAACTCATCATTTTTACAATCATTTTATTCAGTCAAACAGGGAAATATCACAAAAAGTGACAATGTGTGTATTTATTTAGACAGTGCGGTTCAAATCAAAAATCTAAACTCAACACTCAGACCATTAGACCACACAAGTAGTTAATCAGATAAAAGATAATAAAAAATATAAAAAGAATTAGCAGTATAAAGGGTTGCCCAGCTGTTAATAGCAACTGAGATCATTGTACACCGTAGATTTCGTAAAAGGAACACCAGTGCAATTGCTAATTTATTACGTATCAATAGTTACAGTATCCAGAACACAGCTAGATCAAAAATATAAATAGGTGACATTGAGCTAAAAGCAAAGAGAAGATTTAGGATATGTATATGATCACTAAGCGGATTTATAGCGGTAGTGTAACTCATGTTGATTCTACTTGCTAGATTTGAATATTTGTGTTTGAATATTAAGCAATAAGTAACTATGACTGATATGACAATTGTATGGTAGGTATAACCTTAGAAATTAGTATTCATATTTCTATGTGTATAACTGCAAATATTTGAGCATGTGATTGGTTCACTCGATATTATTGTTCGAATGAAAGAAAAACTCTTTTCAAATGAAATGAAGTTTCATTTAGTGCGTAAAGGAAATCAACTCTTTTGTTTCAATACTAAGGGCGAAAGTATTATATTGTTTAAATACAATCAATATAATTAAACGCGATTCAGTTCATTGAGCTTAGTAGCTTAACATAAACATTTTACCCATGTACTGTGGAAACCTACGTAACTTGGACATTTGTAAATAAGAATTTAATGCGTAGTAATTGTAAACAGGCATGAACACATTAATGTGTTCTTGTCATGGCAATGCCAATAGGATGATTACTCACTTGAGAAGGAGGGCTTGGATCAGGAACATTATTCCAGAAGGCGCGTAACTCATCCAGAATGCTTTTGTCATTGCGCGCAGTAACGACGGCTTGCGTCCTTTTCTGTGGGCCAGAGCTATTTCTTCCAACCATTTTCTGTAGACAAAAACATAAAAATACTTACTTAAAACTCGAACTTGAACTCGAACATCAGGAAAAAAAATGGTGCCCCATATAGCTATCCCAAGTCTGTGGCACGGTACCTATTCTAGCATGGCTGGCAACATTCCTGCGTTGTATTGGGAAACTTTATTGGTTGCCCAAGAGAAGTTCGCCGGTCTTATACAATCGACTACCTATGGCCGCTATGTTTATGATGGGTTATTTACAGAGTCCCCACGGTCTAAGCTTTCTCTAAAAAAAGTTAAATAATAAAATTATTTATTTCACCAAAGTCATGCTTTTACTATAGCAGTTCCTCAGTACTTGGCAGGCAGTAAAATTTCCACTTTACATCTTGGTCTTAAAACACTTATTGAAAAAAATCCTATTTATATGAGTTTCATACAGTATTATTATTTCCTTACATACATGCATCGGTATTGTATTCTGAGTCACTTATTTTAACATCCCAGACCTTGGTGCGTGCACTAAAAACTGGAAAGGCATGTCTACAAGTTTAAAGACAGCGTCTTACTACGTTCTTTTATGTTTTAAGCCAAGAGATTGAGTTCTTGACCTTAATCTTAGTGTGATTTACGTATTTACTCGTACATATAATTCGATGTAAGTAAACACATAGTGTTTAAATGTCATCGCCTTTGACTTTTCAATATTTTATTAGGAGACAATACTTCCTACTTTTGTGCTAATACGTTTAGTGTCTATGACATAGCAATAGCATTATTATACTAGCATTGCATTCATTTGGAACCGATGAGGTGCTTCCATGATTTTAGAAAAGGCATTTAAACATCAAACAGAAAGTCCTAACTTTCGTTAAGCCCTTAATTCATAGTCTAACTTTGATAACTCACTACTGTGGAACTTATAAATATTTTAGGAGTCCCTGAGGTGTTTTATGTCATGAAAGATGCAAAATGTCATGTTCAATCACTATTGTTCCTGCTACTATAGGGATTTGTATTCAATAAAAATTCCTAAAAAGGAGACAGGTATTTAGGTAAAAGTATGCATGAATGAATGAATGAATTAAAAAATATATAAGTTTGAACATTAATATTTCTATACATGTAATTATTTTTTTCCATAAAATGTATAAAAAATATTATGCTTCAATTTGTGGGAAGCACATATAACATTAGTTAAGTTAACAAAAAACATTATAATGTATTTTGGATGTACAAAATGATACAAACAGGTTCGAAGTGGAAATCACTGACATAAGCGGAAAAGAAGCCATTGCACAGTTTGTTTAATAAGATAAGCGGAAAAGAAGCCATTGCAGAGTTTGATTTAATTGTTAATGGTTATTTAAAAATGCATGCATCGTTTGATTAACCGATGTTGACGGTTAGCGGCGGCGCCAGCGATTCTACATACTTGTAGGTACTGGTGTTTTAAGTTTTACAAGTCTGAATAGGCTGTGTTTATCTTTGATTTAGGAATAATAAAGGAATTACATTTACAATGGCTCAATGGATAAAAAAACGCCTTAATTAAAATTAGCAGTACATGCAATATATATTTCATCGATCACAATCAACTTTTTTAAAGAAATTTAACAAAGATAATATCATTCATACATACGTTTTTTAAGAAACGGCCCACAATCAACTTCAAAACTTTGTTTACTGCATACACCTTTAACTTTTAATATGAGTGTCTTACCATGTACGGGAAAGTATTGGATTACCAATAAACTTGCCGTTATGCAGGTAAATATTTCATGTCTACATTTCATTTATTTTTAAACAAAACTGTTGCATGCAGCCTTGGAACCAGTTTGAACAGGGCTTTACGGATCGATGGGCGCCGTGACAATGTTTGTAAAGCAGGCTGCCATGTTTGCGAGAAGTAGTTGTAACACACAACATGCGCGATTAGCAGTTAACTGTTAGTGACTTATTTCAATCGCTTACCGCATTAAGATCTCTCAATTAAATAAACTTTTTGCTAAGACGCCATTGACTGTTGAGTACGGTGGAATGAAATCGCAATCGTAAATTGTTTTCGCAATAGCTGATACCTGCTAGTTTATATTCAAGTATTAAAGAATGGGCTAGGCACAAATTGTTTTGGCTCAAAATTCAGGTATGGAAAACAAATTCCTTGATACACAATAAACCTAATAGATTCACAACCACGAAGAAACATCTACCAAAAAATTTCTAATTTCCTCTACACATACATATAGTAAGTTACCTCACCTGTACGCGTCACTGAAATGGTACAAAATCAAAAGCACGACCACACTACTATGTCATTATGACACGTGATGAATGAAAATTCTGGCAAACCGACGTGATGGGCAGAATTTTGCAGCGGACACTTTTAATATTAAAAATATACATATTGACGATCCTTTGGTGTAATGGTTGAGACGGCGGCCACTACACAAAAAGTTCCGGGTTCTATTCCCGGGCAGTGCAAAAATTTGTCTGTATGAACACGTCTGTTTGTATTGTTTTGGGTGTTTTCTATGTGATACATGTATATATGTATTTACAACAATAAAGTATATAAAGTATGTGTATCTGTTGTTTAATACCCTTAATACAAGCTTCATGCTTAACTTAGGCCTAAATGACGCTGTGTGAATGTCAGTGGACATTTAATTATTTAATTGTTCAAATTATCACATAAAGGAATAAAATCGATTCCGGATGGTTGATACTAGTCGAGTTTTAAGTAGGTGTGTTTAAAATTCAGAAACACACATTGTCCGGTTGGACTTTCTCTATAAAGTTGCAGTGTTCAAGAGCCATTATAGGATTCAAATTACTATCACCTATGTCATGACCATGAGTAGGAGTCTTTGCCTTGTTAATATCATAAGCACGTCACGTTACAACATTTATTTATTTTAACAGTTACAATCAACTTAATTGTTATTTAATCGATTTTGATGGAGGTGCCTAATGGAGGTGCGTGACTGTTTTAGCCACATCAGAGTTAACAGATTTTATTAGAATAATCCAGTTGTAATACAAATTGTGTCCGTAGTTATTGTTTTAATTAAAGCATACTAATATTAGTATGGCGATTTTTTTTTGACTAATGAAATATAAAAGTTACTTTAATTTTTGTTTAGACAGCCGAGCTTTCGTTTTAAATTACAATAGATATACGAGGGCATAGATATGTCAATGCATAACGAGAGGATAGAACTCTCTTTAATCCTTAAAACTTTTTCGTGAATATATTGTCAAGTTGCAGAAAACCACAAAAGCTCAAATAAAAGTTGTTTTTATTTTCGATTCTATTGTGTTCGAATGCTTAGATTTTATATTTAACGCCAAAAAAATACTGTAGTTAAACGTAATGTAAAAAATATGATATGAGAGAGCCCATTAAGCGTAAACATCAATGATAGCGGAAAAAACAAATTATGTTTGAATCTAAAAATAGGCTTATAAATATTTATTAACTCTCGTTACTGCCGTTTTAAATATATAAGTTTCGGTATTTATAGAGAAATCAATACACTGCATTCTTAGCAATCAATTTCAACATTCTTTTTAGGTGGAATAACGATTCTATTTGACAATGATGCTGCCCGTTAAACTGTATGCTAAAATGTAATATAAGACTTACTCTCTTATGAAAGATCTCTGCATACAGTAGAGAACGATACATAAATACTAGCCAACATGAAAACTGACTATGCATATAAAAAGAAAAAAACATTTGTTACATCTAAACATCGCATAACTACATCACATGTGTCAAAATAACAAATAACATAACAACACCAAATTTATACCTGCATACACAAACACACACGGTTATTTGATGTGATATAAGTTCAAACATTTTTTATGAAGCACTACAAAATTATACTATAGCTTGCATGTTTGCATACACTATTTACCTATTATTCCCGAATTATAAATCCCGAAAAACCGTCGCGCGCCTCTAGTAGTATTATACTACTACTACTACAGTTAGTTAACACAAAAACCTGTGCCAAAGATTTTGATCATTTATTATCATATTTTAAAAATATGATTGGATTTAGACCAGAACTTGGCCACGGTGATCCTGTGCGTTTCATGTTGGCGGGTTATTTTTATTTTATTTTATTGGTTCGCCAACAACTGTTACACTCATTCGCTCTTAAAAATACTCCTATAATTAAGTAATTAGTTAAGTGTACAATACAAATTATAGGTAAACACCACATGCATTTTATCTTATTTTTACTACGCTCTACGCTCACATATACACAAGTGCACACACACACACACACGCACACACACAAACACACACACGCACGCACTCGTCTATACATACATACTCATACACTACATATTTAACCTTCACCTATGGAGTCATGTAAGTGTCTACGAAATGTATTAATATTATCAAAATGAATGTCACTGTTTTTACCAAAACATTTTAACAATCTGCTCAATCTTGGGACAGGAGAATTTGAACCAGGTACCGTTGAACGCTTGTTCATCAAGCTTGTTGCAAGCTATACCAAGCGAACTTTGGGGCCGAGAGTTGTACTTTGAGGCGTTTTCTTCACGTCTATCTAATTATGTTAAACATCAAGTTAATAGGTAAAACCCTCAGTGGTGCCTCATTTTTTGTCATAAAGTTCATTGAACAAATCTTGTCTCGTCAACAGTAGTTAATGTATAGTCATCATCATAAATATTTAGTTCCATTTATCACACATATTTATTTAAATGTATACCTTAATTGCGTAAAACAAAGATAGATATCGATTTAAAAAAAACGCTATTTTGAAGTGAGTAAATTTAAATTATAATGCTAAAGTAATTTGAGAAAATAAAAAAAATATATTTTAATATTTAATAATTAAAATTAAATAGTTACGATGCTGACTGTACCTACGCATAATTAACTAGTTCTTAAATACGCGTTAAGCATGCGTACTTGGGAATTCACTAGAAGTAATAAAAAATGTTAATTACTCGAGATAACGATATTTGGTATATACCAAACTCAAATAATAGCGAGAACCAAAATACTACGCCTCATACTGGGTTCTTAGATAAACAAAAACGATTTCCATCAATTGACACTTCCGGTGATGCTGTTGTTCATTGATTAAGGAGATCACTAATCTCGTGTTTATTTAGTTTGTTCCTATCTTAATCAAAAAATTTCATCACCTCAACATTATAAGTATTATGTAAAAGTAAAAAAGGTAAGTACCATATAAATCCAAATGATTTTTTAATATGTTATCGGTAATATAGCTGCAGCATAATCTAATAGGAACAAAACTTATTTAAAAATGTACTCTACAAAAACTAGAAATTAAAGGGTCTAATACTAGCATGATCTTTTAAGACCAGAGCTAACTCAACGTAAAACTAAGTTAAATGGGGATAGGAGTTTTGGTTATTTAAACATAAAATTACTACCTCCATCAGATCAACTCTTTGATAGCTTATATTATGTTACAGTCAAAACTTGTAACCAAACAATAAGCTTATTGAATGCAAAATAAAGTCAATAAGCTGACCGACCGCCTTGGTCAAAAGCTTTATTGACATAACTGTGTTAAAATGTAAGCAGTTACTCTGTAACATAATATCTATTCAGTATTGTCTAAATATTGATATACTACAGTATATCAATACTACCTTGATGATAACCAGTTCCTTCATTGCGTCTTAGTGAATCACAAACCAGATCAAGATTGTAAATGCATTAATATATGTTTATTAATTATACAGCATTACCAAGTGACAGACGATGAAGGGCAATATACGGAGTCATCGATTTTGGTGTTATTAACTGTTATGTGCCTCCGTTCCCGCTATACTAATAGTTTGGTTTAATTATTTGATTTAACTTTCTTTATGTTTATAAGAAAGTATATCTTTCGATCTACTGGATTCGACCCGATCTCATCATCAGGTTTCCATACTTCGTTTTGCAGCACAAACCATAGACAATGGACGCCTACTTGGGACACGAAAGTTTTAGTCATACTACATCTCTAGACAAGGAGCATATAGATTATTATTTTCTAAATGCTTATTTAAATTAAAACAGTAACGAATGACGTAAAAATATTATGACGCAGATATATTTATGGTTTTTAACAATTTGACACATTCGATAAAAACATACTACGGGTACACTATTCATTAATAACATCTATCGATTAACAACATAAATATAAATTCAGTAATTTATTAAAAATTCTGGTTTATATAACAAATGGTCACGGCCACTTAAATATACATGCGAGCTCGTATGCAAATAACAAGTGAAAGCGCGTGGATGATCTTGACTGAAGAGTGTTTTGTATTTGCGTAAGTTCTCTAGTGACCGCTGACATACTATGCCTATTTTTTTCCTTATTTAGCGGTAAATACAGAACAGGATAACGATGATTTATAGAAGTTTAATTTCTTGTACTATTACAAAAGTCTCCTTGATTGGCAATCTATTACTTCAAATATTTTTGACCGCGGAAATTTATTTGTGTTACAGTACCTACTCATATTTTTTATCACACTATGTTTATACACATTACACGTATGTAATCTATGATTGTATTGATAGCTATGCATTAGTAGGCAAAAAATATGAGTAACTGTATGATTTTGGTTTAGTAAGATCATTTTTTATTTATTATTCATTGCACCTTTAAACCCTCTTCGGGTAGGCATTTCCTAACGACAGACTCAATTGTGGCATGTCGGCTCTGGTTGGTTAGTTGTTAAAATAATGTTATTCTTATATTAAATTATTTTTATTTACATTGGCATTGATTTTTATATAAACATTTGGATGCATAAGTAGGGATGACTTAAGTAAGCGTATAATTAAGTAAGATCAATTACATAGAACTTGTGGTATATGAAATGAATCAAGAATCACTATCACTACATAGTATAAAACGAAGTTGCTTTCTCTGTCCCTTTATCCCTATGTATGCTTAAATCTATAAAATTACGCAACGGTCTTTGGTGCGGTTTTTATTTAAAAGTGGAGAAAAACTATAATTTTTGAGATATCTAATATGGTGTCATAATTGTCATAAATAATTAAAATTTCTTCCGCTTACATTGCAAACGTAGGCTAAACCCTACGCGATTTACCAAAATAATGTTATAGCAAGCTAGGGCGGGTCACTAGTTTTATTTACAAATGTTTTAAGCGTGATCTCCTTAACGTTTAGATATAAATACAGTAATTAAAAAAATATTGTGAAAAAAGTATTTGTATTGTGAGTTTCATTAAGTTTTCACGTGCACATTTAAGTAACTCATGGTTGATGCTTTTGAAACATTTATTCGTGTCCATATAATATACATAGATTAACACTACGACCCGTAGTTGAAATAACTTTAAAACACAGTTCAAAGAGAAGTTCCCGTAAGGCAATAAAAAAAGAAAGAATCAAATTATTGATTTGATGAAATTCAAATTAAAACATGTTAGTACTTTATTATTTTTTTCATGTTAATAATTGTATTTTAAAGTCATATTTTTTTTTTACTTTTATCATGACAATTTTCAAACCAATAGTGAAGGTTTATTTGTTTTTTAATATCTTATCCAGCTCAATGACTAACAGGGTAATTTCGCGCATGCAATGGTGATATGCTTAATTTACTGAAAAAAATCTATCCACTATACAATAGGTAGTGTTTAATTAAGAGACGGTCACGAGCGTCGCTGTGGACGCTTCGCCTTGTCCTTATTTCGTTTGCAAATTGAATTGCTTTGCTTTACACAACATTAAATTATATGGTATGCATGGATATAGCGTACCATTATTTTATTCTATGGATATTATTCGGCTGGGAACCTAGCTTGAACCTCAGCTTAGGGCTAACCTAGTATGTATATTATTTATATTTAGAAAGAATATATATGTAATGTTTTGATAATGTTTTAAGTTTTAAACTTAAAACATTATCAACATAAAAAACAATACAAATACTTTGTTTTGTTCTTCACGTAGTTAATCGAGTCAGCAAGTACCTAAGTCGTATGTCTTTCATAATAAACTGTAAGTACAAGCTTTAAAATAAATTTTAAACATTAAAATTGAGTCAGTATCTAGTGAACATTACAAGATCATTGTTTAAATAAATAATAAATAAACCATTGTATAAAAAGCAAATAAACCGATAATACGACCAATATAGATTTATTTATCCGTACCTAGACTATACTTCAACGTACCGTATATTATGAATCACCGTATAGTATGTATGCTTACTTTAACTTGAACTCTAAGTGAAATCATTATGCACAATCACGTAGTTTTCTTGTCAATTTGTTTACAAGTAAAATTAAATGTTGGCAAAGTTAAAACCACAAAATATAGTTGCTATATTACTAAAGGAGGATGTAAATACAAAGAACTTGTTCTGACGAAGGCTGCAGTGAATCTTTTATTCCTGTTGACCGTCATTTAAGCTGTAATTCGATAGTGTATTTTCTTTATTAAAGTATGTAATGATTTGCAAACCTTAATAGGTATAAAGCTTAAATTTTAAAGTTCTAGGCAGTAATAAGCGCTTTAAAGTGTTTCATGCTTATTTATGGATGTTATTCAAACTTGCAATTCCATTTACCTTCTGCTCGTATATTAGCGCGAGAATACAAAAGAAAATCTTTTGTTGTCGGAGATCCCGGCTGTCAATTGAGCATTTATAAAATATTTTTATTTACTTGCATATGTTTTATAATATTTCTGAAACTCTTGATAACTCACCATAAATGTATGAATGAATAACTTCTAATATTGTCATTGGTTTTCACCTGTATGCCCAAGGAATAAGGTCCAATTAAGGGTTATAAAACCAACGGCGTTACTCATAGTATGTTATAGTATAATCAATTAAAACTGTAATGCAAGGTTTCCTTGTAACACTAAAAGTATGCTCAAATTTAGTAAGTGTCGCTATACAATCAAAAATCCATAGCAACTTAAAGAGTAATAATATCAGTGAAAAGAAAACAGAACATTAAAACAGAAAGGAAAACAATATATCCTGTTAATAATATTATATAGGGTAAATCAAAGTAACTCCACGGTGCCTATCCCTGAATGACGATTCTCATACTGTACTTTAAAGATATTAAATGGATCAAGCTCTGCAAAAATTACATTAATATTTGAAGTAACATATATGAGTAGGTAGGTACAACGAGTATTAACAACAGCGAGAACAATAGTCATATAATTATGTTTATTGTCCGTAGATATGGTGTAAATATATCGAAAATTGAAACATAATATTTGTGCGCATGATCTTCAGTATTAATTAAACAAACTAGATTCCTACATATATGTCATTGTTTATTAACTTCCTCCTTTATATCCTGAGCTAGAGATGACCGAGAAGTTGCATCAGATTAACGAGAATGTCATTAAAGAATTATCTGTTATGTATGTACGGAAGTTCATATTTCTTACTTATGTTATGAGCTAGCTAGATACACTGTTATTAACAAGAGGCCAGCGTGATGAATATCATAAATAGCAATACATTCGGCAGCTTATACATTCAATGAGAAAATAAAGTACACAAAGATGGAATTTTTACGAACAATATTTTGTAACGATCAATTCAAAGTATTTTTTTATTAAATGGCTTTAATTATAATGGTCTTTCTGACGATTATGGCTATTTCAGTTTCTTGAATGGAATGACCAGTAGCGCTGTTAGTTTAATAATTTCTACTCCTGAGTACTTATAAGTAAAATATGATATTAGCATTCTGAATTAGTTAGACTCGTCAAGTTCATATTTAATGAAAATTATTTATAAAGATTTTCATTCTGGTTGTGACGATACAATAGTTAATGATTTTTAGAAAACGCAAGAGGTCCCTTAATTTGATCCTATAAAATCACCAGCAAGCCGTTTACCCGTAAGATACTAGATATTTAGATACTTTAAAATAAAATTATTAACTGTATATGTTTAATATTAAAGTTTTCAGATAAGTTATTTGACGATCAGTATAACATTAACAATCATAGAGTTTAACTATCAAATTATTTTGTTGCATTTATTTATCTTTTGCTCAGCTTTATTATTGTGTGTACCTTTAGTTGTATTTAGTGTATTTCTTAGTCGAGACAAGACAAGCGCTAGCTTAGTGCGATTAGCGAAGTGAAGGGTCAACGACTAGCGTGCGACATCGAGGCATTATAAATAATTGCATGAAGATGATGCACAGCGACTGTGCAACGCGCACGTAACCTTGCATTCAACTCGACTCTGTGACACCTTGTTATTGTCAGCTTTGCGCAAACTCCCTTTATGCTGCGTGGTTATAATCAAACAATTATTAAAAATCAATGTCGTATTCTATTATTCTTATATGTTTATTTAAGTAGATATTATATGATTTCTCTGATTACAAATCAATAATGGGTTTACATGGGTTAAAACATCCAAAGTTATTACAAAATTCAACAGGCCAAACCACTGAAGCGCTTTTTTTTTTCAAAGCATCAAAACTAATATTTTTAGTTTAGTATTTTAATCGTTTTATTATATTTTTGTATATTTTTGACGTTCATAAGTGCTTTTTGTAAGCCTAATTTGAAATAAATGTTTTTGACTTTGACTTTGAATTAACGAGAGTAAACATTTTGAAGATAACATCGATATATTTTAAGAAAGTTTAACAAAAACTTTACTAGTCTGGCCCCTTTGTGTAATAAGACAATCCTGTTCAGCATTCTAAAGGCGTTCTGTCGAAAACTGCACTGCATCTTATGGTAAACATTATCAAATTGACTTTATAGAAAAATTGGTTTGACAAGTGTAACAGTGTGTGAGTAAATGGTGACTAAGCTAATGAAACATGATCCAATGCACACAATGCGTTAACAAGACATGCGTTCGTCTTTATTAGTACTTCCCATTCGCACTGATTCTAGACCTTTGTAGCATGTTAATCTCCCGCGGTGCGTTAAGCATTCTATACTTAAGGGGTTCGATATTCATATTGGGGATTATAATAACAAATAATAATATTTATGTTTACTAGGTGTAAGGTTTGATATAGGTATGTGTGACGCCCACATCAATTACGCGATTCGCTGCCTGATTACTTAGGGATTAATTTGTCTTACATTTTACATGTTTCGGATATTTTTTGCCAAGAAAATATCGCTGTCCACGATAAGGAATACAAATAATCTTACTTAATTAAAATATGCATTTAAGAACTGTACCTAGCATGCGTTAAAGGTAACACCGTAGCCTGCATACTTATATAACGTACTCACGACTCCAGTTTAAATGACGGTTCATTATTTCGATTCGTATTTGCGACGTGATGTTTTATAGGGTCTCTGACCAGTATACCAAATCTAATGGTTATCATTATTTTTACACTATTATGAAAAAAGGCAGACTAGTGGCTTTTTTATCTATAGTATTAATATTTACAAAATAATATTCAAGATGGGATGACCATCTATTTATAAATCTTCGTCTGAAATTCGTCTTCATATGAGATAACGAGTAACAAATGGTTAATTTTATGCAGAAACATAGTTATCTAAATTGTAAGCACGTGCCAGAAAATATATTTCAGTCTCGGGTTTTACCAATATTCTGGTGGACTTAAATATTGGGAGAATCCAGACCGAAGTTGGTGAGGCGCCACGTTTTATAATAGCACGGATGTAGCACTAGTGAGGTTGGTTTAGGTCCTAGATATTATTGCTGGAAAAATAGTTAATTGAAATTAGAAATAAAGATCATAAACCTTAATGCCTCGTCGTTGTACGAGTAGTAGAGCTACACCGCAGTATTCCTAAAGTGCAGAGTATTAAATCCCATATAAGCCATCGTCCAAGTGTATAAGTGTGTCTACGGCATAACATTGAATTATTGTGTAATCGAACACATGTACCTTATTTAGGGTATTGCTTGACGAAATCGTGTGTTTACCTTAAAAAGGTCGCGGCGTTTTGAAACCTGTTTTTACGTGATGCATTACATCGATCGGGTACAAAGTCTCGGGCTGAATTGGTTAATCAGCGGTTCCTGTGTCCGGGGCTGTAATCGAGGTACCCGTCGTCGGAATTACCCAATGAGCAGACATGTCCTAATCACAATTACTAGAAACGACGGGAATGTCACAGGAAACTTCCGTGCAACACAAACTAGCTATTATCCTCTATTAGTACCTGCACAGGGATGTTTTTTTATTTGATAATTTAACTCTCAACGACTGTTATGGAATAATTTTATTACAGTTTTACTGATGTGGAGGACATCGAAAAACCTATTAAATATTTTGTGAAATTAAATTCTATTGAGATTTGAAAGCTCATGTTCAATGATTTTTTATTGAATAAAATAATACAATTAATATTTGTATGCGCATTAGCAACCTAAAAATATCTACGCATAGGCTCTGAACCATTGCGGGAGGTTGCCGTTTGTAACCTTCTTCTTGAAAATTCATATGAATCAGGAAGGGCTTTGCATAAGTTTCCAACAGTTCGCGTATGATTGTTGGTTTTTATCGGACACGTTTGAAACAAGTGGCGATTGCATACGATACAGTCAGGATTCCCTGAGCCCCTTGGCATAGAGCGTTGCGCAGATAATGGTAGTATAAATAAATTGATATTTGGGATTTATAGGGAGTCATTGTTGCTAATTTAGGGAGCTAAGTCAAATATTCAGTACTCCAAAGTACATCCGAATAACGAAAGGTGCTCTGGTTGTCCGCTAACGCCATTGCACTAGTTTAGGAGATTAGTCCTCGACGGCTGAGAACATTCGACGACAACTATTGCTGAAAATTTTGTGAAGTAGGCGACCACACCTATTGTTTTATTTTCGTCTTGATTGACATTACGTAATTAGACAATAATTATGAATAAGAATTCGTTCACGTTACTAAATGAAACATTCGGTTGCAAACCTTAAACTCGCCCCCGCGCCGTGCTAGATATGCGATGCAGGGTTACCTTGCTGAGACAAAAATCATGAACTATCATTAATTGCCAACTCTGCGTTATCTAGAGGATCACCAGCTTTTAAGTGACCGACAATACGGGTTCCGTAGGGGTCGCTCTGCTGAGATCTTCTGACGTACTTTGACGCATAGATGGGCCATGGCTTTGGAGAGCAGGGGGAAGCGCTGCTGCAAGTTTGGACGTGGCGAAGCTTTGATAGGGTATGGCATAAAGCACTCGTCTCTAAGCTGTCTTCCTATGGACTTTCTGAGACTTTATGCAAATGGTTACCAGCTTCCTATCAGATCGATGCATCAGAGTCGTTGTCGATGGTGCATGCTCGTCTCTAAATCTGTGGACGCTGGGTCCCGCAAGGCTGTGTGCTATGCTGCTATTTTCTTGCTATTAATGATATGCTACTGATAAGTGGCATTCATTGCTATGCAGATGATAGTACGGGTGATGCCTTATATACCGGTCGTGCAAATCTTTCTCAGGAAGACGTCATTGATTGCCGAAATCAACTTGTGTCTAAGGTCGAGAGTTCTCTTAACCGGGTCTCCGATTGGGGTCGTCAGAACTTGGTTCAGTTTCCCCTTAAGACACAAGTTTGCGCGTTTACCGCCAAAAAAAGCCATTTGTCGTATCGCCTAAATTCCAAGATACTCCCTATCACCTGCAGCCAGTATTGGAATTCTCGGTGTTGACATTTCGAGCAGTGTCCAGTTCCGCGGTCATTTGGATGATAAAGCCAAACTGGCCTCTAAGAAGCTTGGTATAATCAACAGGTCGAGCGATATTTCATGTCGGGCCATCGTTTGCAACTTTATAAGGCGCAAATACGTCCCCACATGGAATATTGCTCCACCTTTGGGAGGTGCGCCTCATTACCAGCTTCTTCCATTTGACCGCATTCAAAGACGTGCTGCTCGGATCGTCAACGATCCGGTTATTTCCGATCGGCTCGATGCTTTAGGTTTGCGTAGAGATGTGGCCTCGCTCGCATCTTCTACCGCGTATATCATGGGAGTGTTCTGAGGAATTATTCGAACTCGTTCCGGCTGCTACATTTCATCACCGCACTTCGAGGCGAAACTCAAAATTTCATCCTCACCACCTAGATGAATGGAAGTCCTCGACAGTGCGTTTTTGTCGTAATTTCTTGCCACGAACGACGAAATTGTGGAATCAGTTGCTGCCGGAGATATTTCCTGAGCGATACGACCCGGCGACCTTCAAAAAAGAGCGTATTCCCTGCTGAAAAGGCCGGCAACGCATTTCAGTGCCCTCTGGTATTGCAAATGTACATGGGCGCGGTGACATTTACCATCAGATGAGCCGTTTGCTCGTTTGCCTGTTATAATAAAAAAAAAAAAAAAAAAAAATATAAAATTGTGTGTACGCACACACTGTACTAATACAAGTTTAGTCATACCCTATCACAATTACTTGAAACGCCGTAATTGCACTGGAAACCTTCATGCCAATGCTGTAGGTTTCCAGTGCAATGCCTACCAACTATTTGTTTTATTATTCGTACCTAAATTATGTTCAAAGATTATGACGTCATAGTGTTAACACTGAGTGGGCAGGAGTACGGTGTAACATATTTATCTTATAAAACAGTATCTATAGTCCGAATTTGAAAATTAAGCAAATCCGGGTTTCGCTTGAATGATTTTGGACAAGACGAGAGTCATGTTCAATGCCATTTCATGCCACAACCGATGCGTCGATGGCGTCCTTCTGCGTTGTGCAGGAATTGAGAACCTAGGCCACTATTCAACTAGGCTGGCATAACTTCGAGAGGGAGGTAACTATGTCCCGCTTGTATTTAAGATACGATAAAAGCTTCGTATGTAGTACAGGCTTATTGCTATAGTTAATTGGTTTAACTACCTCAGTGCCACCGACATGGGTTTTACGTAACGACCACGATATTGCCAGCCAGTACTTACGGCTGCTGTCCTCTGAGGCACCGAATAATCTTCCTTTTCAGACAATTAGGTATTCCAAGTTTGATGGCCTAACAAGACAGATAAAAAAGCACAAATTGACTTTTAAAACTCCTCCATGTGATTAAATCATGACTCCCTGAATAAACAGTCACTTATATAAACTAAACATTTAGACCACTTGAACAGTGGCAGCCAATTTTATAGTATAATTTTATAGTATTTTGTAATATAGTAACTCATTGCATCAGGTTTGTTGGCATATTCCAAGGTTCGGTTAATGCGATGCGAACATAAATTGAATTTAACCTGTCCCGTTACATAATCGTAGTTTTATTTGATGTATTTCGTAGTCTGGAACCTTTTAGGAATAAAAAAACATTACCACAGTTAAAAATATTAAAAAGCCTTTTTTAATGCAAGTTGACATTTAGGGGCTTACAGGCAGGGCGATCATGTCTACTACTAAGATTTGTACAAGTCAAAACCTTTTGGTTCAATTAAAATTCTATGAATTACGTCGAGGATCTGTAAGTACGCGTAATGAAGGGAAAATAAGAAATAAAAAAAAATAAAACAGAAAATTATATTTAATTATTAATGTATCCTCCTTAGCGTTAGGCAATGATATTCTGTATGAAAGCTAACCCCAAAGAGAATAAAGTTTGTAGCTTTTGTTAGGTAAATGTACGCTCATCCGAAATATGTGTATGTGTGCTGTCACTGTATTCGGAACACTTTTTTGATTGTTTTGTGAGCATATCACGAATCTATACTTTTTACATCATTGCCGTTAGGGCGTAATCGGAACTAAAACCTCGTCTAAGGGCGTTAGAGGGAAGGTTTGGGGTTTTTTAATGGTAAATGTCTGACTCTGAGTTTTTAATAATATGAATGGAGGATATTCTCGACTGCCGATATTGGAGTGTTAAACATATTCAACAATTTAGAACGAAAGAAAAACGTTTACTGTGCCTTGCACCACAAAATGATATACACGTTATTAGTATTAAGTGATTTTTAAAAAAAGGCTACAACTTGAAAACTATTTTGATTTAAGCATATTTGCTTGGTCATAAAAAAATGTCTAATTTAAAATATGATCTTAAATTAAATTGCCCTCTCAAATACCGTTATTCCTATAAAATGTCAATTATATTTACCTATTAACGTTCAATCTTTCCATTTCATTATAATACAACACTGCGGTTGGTATTTGCATTTAAGGGTCGCGTACCCATTAAAAGCTATTTTGTAAAAAGTAGACAACATATTAAAATGCCTGGCGGCCTCTTCAGTATGTGATATTTGAACAGATGTATTTGTGGCATGCATTTTCAATTGTGAAATTAGTGATTTACTTACTGCATGCATTGTCTAGTGATCTGATTGGATTAAAATATGGATGACACATAAAGGTCAATTGTTTCTGCTATTCTCAGCTTGTTTAAATCGAACATGTTTAAATATGAATGGATGAATCACCTTAATAACTGAAAAGAAAGTTAAACCGTCTGACTTCGTTGTCATTAAGTGGTTAATATTTAGAACCGCATGTGAGGCTTAATGACCTCCTGTTTAAGAAATTTACATGTCATTAGATTTATTTGTTCATCAAATAGAATATTTATTTCATTTAAGAAGAACAGCTGTTATTTTTTAGACATGCATTTGCCGCTTTTATAGACATGTACCTAATTCTTAACAAAAAGTGGGAAGTTGAACATTGTGTCTTGAGAAAAGAATTATGTTAGGTCATCCAGTTATTTTATTATCTGTCACAATTTTAGCAAGCAACACAGCTATAATATATTAAAATCTAACTAGCTGTGCCCTGCGGTATAAGATATTCTCTCGCGGTAAAGCGTTATTTATTATTCTAAATTAAGTAAAGTATTTTCTGAAATAAAAGTAGCTTATGTTTTTACTTATTACATCAGCTACCTGCGATAAAAAACCCATCCAGATCGGTCCAGCCGTTTGAGATTACCCGGAACAAACAGACAGACAAAATATTTGAACTATTTTATTTTATCATATGTACGAGTACCGTATACATATCCATATGCATGAAGGAATAAAGGTTATTTCAATATAACAAACAGCATTGATATTATCTCAATGACAAACAGCCACTCCAATTTTATTTATTTATATTTATAGAATAGAAGATAATCTCATATATTGTATTTAGTGGCGGTGTTTTTTTTTTACCGAGTTATTCAGAATACGAAATATTTATGTGCGAGATGCAAGGGCTGATACTGATAGATAAATTGTTTACTATTAGTAAATATTCATATAATTATTTATATAATATAAATTTTTGGATAACTGGATTGGCGTCAGTAGCCCTTTAGGTGGTCAGATTGCTTTTCATCGAATTCAATGACTTCTAAAAGAAAAATTCGAAACTAGTGTATTTTCTGGTTAATTACAGTTAAGGTATAGAAAAATTAAGGCATTGAATATAATATCACTTGGTGGTAGACTAGATAGTGAGTGAGTCGTCTAGGTAGGCACCACCGCAGTGCCAGATATCATCCCGTGAAATAGAAGTGTTTTGCACTTCTATTTCGTTTTGTTTTTCACAGACCTAACATCTGTTGTCTCGGGTGACGGGCACAGTGCGGCATTGATGGAGAATAAAACTGTTATTACTTGTTTGTCTCCTTCAATGCCGCTCTGTAATGATCAGGCGCGACTACTAAACATATAAAAAACTTTTATAATTTTTATGTGATTTGATGCAGGGAACCTGAAAGAATTTTTGGTAATGCCGAAATTCGCCGCATCATTGGTAGGTAATGTTCCTCATAGTGGAATCTTAAATTCATATCTGGGCTGAATCGGTTTGATGATGAATTAAGGCTCATTGTTGTTGGATTGATGAGAGCAATACGGTTTGAGAGACGTTGAACTGGCACTTTTTTTGTATATATCTTACACGTAGTAGACGGTGTTTAACTTATTTATTAGACACTTCCCCACTAAGTAATATGATAATTCATAACATTGTAATTCGTAAAAACTGAAAATTACATCAAAAAACATAAACAAATCCGCAAATTTATATGCTACTTAGCATTTATAAAAAGTATTGAATTAAGTACTTTTTGCTGGTTTTTACAACGAAGAGTCGGTCTTATTTGGAAGCGTGTTTATTCTTAGAATATTGTTGTAATGGTACAAACAGTTGTGTCATCTGTTTTTCTTATGTATTATCGTTAATTTATTTGAAGGTGTTCAAGTGCGAAATAGCGTGTAAGGGTATTCGCATGGACTGAATATTTCCGTTGGCGCCTATGTCACGATGTCAAAGCGTATGGTCATAGTACATTTAATTACTACGCTATATCACAGATATGTAATATATAAAAAATATATAATAATTTTAAAAACATTAAATTACAAGATTTACATAAATACTCTATACTAATATTATACAGCTGAAGAGTTTGTTTGTTTGTTTGAACGCACTAATCTCAGGAACTACTGGTCCGATTTAAAAAAATATCAGTGTTAGATAGCTTATTTATCGCTAAAGCAATAGAAACGGAGCAGCAATGAAGAATGTTTCAAAATCGGAGAGGGGTGATTTTTTCATACTTGGGGCTTCCGCTGCGTACGCTGCGTAAACGGTTAAAGTTTCGCAAAAGTCATGTATGAGAGTATTGTTCTCCTTTTGAAGGTCAACAAAAAAGTCCGCGACAGCATATGTCTATCTTTTAAGCAAATAAATAAGAAGTTAAATCAAAAACGCTTTACAATTAAAGAAGCGCCTACCAGGTATACCGGTAACTTGGTTAAGGTCGTCAGTAGAGAGTAATAACATTAGGGGGGAGATTTTGATTAGGATATATGACTATAAAGATGACATGTATGTATATTCAAGATTTTATTTATATGTGTGTAGTATATGGAATATTGGTACTCGTATCGTTTAGTAATGGCAATATGACTGACTGACCCAATTTCCATTGTTTGCTGCCGTGGCAGAATTAACAATATTCCATTGAAATTGTTTACTGGTGAGTAGAATTGCGTATTTCGAGTACCTTAAGCCTAGTTTCCATGATATGATTTTGCCTAAAAATAATGAATAAGTTATGTTTGTTGATCAGGCCGTAAAGGAATTTGTAACAACCGATATTGGGATTACAATATTTATAACAAATAGTGTACGTACTTTTTTAATAGTGTTTATATAACAACATTTATCTGTATATTAGACATAGAAAGCTACATAAGCCGGAATAAATTTAAACTTTAGTTTTATGCTCAAACATAGTGTTATTTCATACTTAAAATATCTGAACAAGGGCTGGGAAACTGTGTTAGTACGCGCCTAAGTGAAATGTTACAAAACAGTGTTAAAATATCATTTGAACACCTGTTGCCTATTATTACCACAGATAAAATAAATATATTAAACCTATACTGAGGGGCCGTGGCATATTTTACAGTTACCAATTGTTTCACATAATTCAATTACGCTTCTCATCTGTATATGTTTGATTCGACAAATTTTATTGTAACTTGAAATACTTAAAATTAATTACGTATAATTGTTCCCACGTATAAATGTTCATTATCATTATTCTAGATTTATCTAAAGCGTTCGATCTGGTCGTATACAGTATACTTTGGAAAAAGCTCGAACAAGTGGGAATGCCTGCTGAATTAATATCTTTGTTCAGGTTTTGGTATGGAAACCAACAAAATATAGTTAAGTGGGCAAACGAGTACTCGGAGCCTTACAGGTTGAAATGCGGGGTAAGGCAAGGTGGGCTGAGCTCTCCTAAGCTTTTTAATCTGGACTTAAATGCGCTGATTGATGAGCTCAGCAGCATGAGAGTCGGTTGCCACTTTGGTGGCGTATGTGTTAATAACATAAGCTATGCGGATGACATGGTGCTGCTGGCCCCCTCTGTCAATGCGATTAGAAGAATGCTGGCCGGTTGTGAGGATTATGCTAGAATGCATGGATTGGTATATAATAGCAAGAAAAGTGAATATCGTATCTTTAAGAGTGGTAACAAACTCCCTGAAGAGGTACCCCCTATCATGCTTTTCAAAACACCTCTAGCTAGAGTACGTCAATTCAAATACCTTGGTCACATTGTCACGGACGATCAAAAAGACGACGTTGACATTGAGAGAGAACGCAGGGCGCTGTCGATTAGAGCGAACATGCTGGCTCGCAGATTTGCTCGTTCCTCGCAAGCAGTTAAAGTCACTCTTTTTAAAGCTTATTGCACTTTTTATCCACACTAGTTATACTCAGAGGTCATACAACGCCCTGCGCATACAATACAATAATGCCTTCAGGGCATTGATGGGGCTGCCGCGATACTGCAGTGCCTCTAGCATGATCGCGTACGCAGGAGTCGACAGTTTCCCGGCCATACTGCGCAAAAAAGCCGGCTCACTTTTAAGGCGAGTGCGCGGTAGCCGCAACAATGTGCTCAAGGCCATCGCTGATAGTGGGGACTACAACTGCACTATCAAGCACATGAGTGATATCACTAGGTTTTGTTTAGTTATTAGGTACTAATATTTGGATATAAGGTTTCAATGTTACTAACTATTTCTGGATCATGTTGTCTGATAAATAAATAATTATAAATAAAATATATATATATAATATATATATATATATATAATATATAATATATATATATTTTTTATTTTTTTATTATCAGTCTTTGTATTTTAGTTAAATACTGTTAATACGTTGACAATTTACGAATGAGTAATAAAGCATTCTACGGAGTACACCTTAGGTTTTCCACGAAACTACCTCGAACGCTAAAATGTTTATCTGCCGCACTACACTACATCGTTGTATGAATATGTGTAGTGTAAATCAGCTTCGCCTGACAGAATTCGCCTCTAAATCTTATCCTCTGTTATATCCAAATCTAAAGGCACATTAAGCAACACGTTCCAAAACTTCTACCTACCATTTATCATATGGCTTTAGAGAATTTTTCGTTTTATTCGTATTTAAACTTGTATAATCGTTTGTTAAATAACCCTTACTCATCAATGAATCATTAAAAGAATATCAAGTGGTGGCTTCATATTGTGTCAGATTGTTTATACTTTTTGGTATCTTGTTGCCCTTTCGATTGACTGAGTGCTATGCGTATTTTTTATCGATCGACTGTTAATGACTATGGAACAGTTGATTTGGAAGGAAATCCTCAATTCCTTAGATGATGCAATATTATACTACTCAACGTCGTTATGTTTGTAATTAACTATTCATTAAAAGTTATTTTTGTACAAACAGGCTAACGGCTCCAACTGTAAATATGTTTGAAGACAGCTTAATAGATGGTAAGTGTTTGACATCTATAAAAGAGGGATCAAGAAGTACCTTTGTTGCTACAGTGATTTCGGTCTGTATATTGTATTTAACAGATTAGTATATAATTGTCACCATCCCTACTCTTCACGCGTGTGCTGTAGGAGGAGGCTTAACGACAAATTATCAGAGATCGGGCAGCAGCGTCCTATCATGATATCAAGCATTTGATAGGTATATAGGTAGGCACTGCTATCTTTAACTTACTTGCCAAGCGTGAAGGTAATGACAAAGCCCATACTGTTGTGGGAGACGTGCAAGGCAAGCATACATAATAAATATAGATATATTTTTAATAGTTTATTAGAGAAAAAAAGGAAAATTACTCGTCCTTATTAGCTAATTATGAATAATATTACTTAGGTAAACCTAAGGATATAAAAAATAAAATAAAAATGATATTTTCTTGGTTAATATTCATTGCGCTGGAGATCGTGCAGGTCAAATCTTAATTTGATAGAAATATTCAAATTAGTACGTATCTAACAAAAAGGCTTTATAACAATATCCGCGAATAACCTTTGCTTGCAAAAACTATGTACAAATATATTCGAGAAAGTCGCACAAAGATGAATCTGGTCATGCTGATACAATCTGAATATTTTTTTCGGGTTTATTTTAAATTTAGGCAATTATTAAATTACGTTTTAATTTACACGTTTGATTTGTAAACGGGATCATTGCTTGTTTGTTAACTTTTTGTTACAAGTGCCGCCCGCTAGGCATTTTGCGTTGCGTTCAAAAGTTTCATTTGCACTTAAACCCCTTTTCAAAACAGAATACAAAATAATGTATTCTGTTAATGGTAGTCATGGATGTTACCATATCCACTTGGTTCTTTTAAAGATTCGCTTTAAACAAAATTTCAATAGAAATTGTCACTTATTTTAATGATTCATGAATCCAATTTCCATAATAGAGTAACCTAAAGCCGATTAAAGTATAGTAGATATATTGATCAATTTTATACTCAAAAATTAGATTTAATAACCCTCCATCGTTAGTCGGGTAAAATATAAAGTGCCTGAATTAGCCTATTTTTACAATTTGAAGAAACGACAAATTGACAAAATGAAGAAACTTTGAGAAGAAAAGCTTGTTTTTGTTACGCGTCCCTCTTGTTTCTTTGCAGTTGCTTTCAACTTTTCTACACTATCGTATGTAGTTACTTACTGCAAGACGCTTATCAGAGATCGGGCAGCAGCAAAAGTGACATTAGATGCAAAGTCCTTAAGATATCGTGGTCAATACACGTTATTTATTTATGTGGCAAACAGTTTTGAGGTCGTTCGGACATGAGCTTCGTTTACAAGTTCAAGTTGGTTAGCAAACACCCATGCGATGGTTGGCCGCTTGTAGTAATGTAATTACTGGGTCATTAAAGTTGTTCGTATATCTTACTCATGGTAAATATAGGGAGGCTGTGCCGTGACTTGAAAGATTACTTGACATCCTAAAATAGATTTCAGCATTCCCATCTAATGATCTCGAGTGGTTACATAATAAAAGAGCTGTGAATGCCAATATAGGCCAAAAAATCTTAACCCGTTGATTACCAAAAATCCAGGCACAATGTAAAATCTATTGTTTGTGATGATCTAAGGCGTCTCTGGCAGGGTTAAATAGTTTGCTGCCGGATAAAAAAAACGAATTCATTTGAATCATGATCGCAATCTTGGTTGACACTAGACCTGAGTTACGGAGGTTACGGCCCAATCTTCAAATAGCAATTCTTGTGATCCCCAATTTAACTATTATGGTATTTGAATAATACATGTTAATCTTAAATACAGTCTTTCTCAGGTAACATATACTTTGTATTTAGTTATGATTAGTTAAAATAAAGCCATGTCTATTAATCAATTTAAAAACTTGTAATGCTAGTAAAATAGTTCGAAGTACCTGCATCTCTGTGTAAACTAAAGAACCTTTAACGTCATCCGAGTGTACTCAGCATCTAGTAATAGGATTAACTGGTGGCGCTAGTCTCTATTTATAGAACCATATCCCGGTGCCACCCATGGGTGAACGAATCGAGAGTAGGCGATCTACATACTCGTATCGACTGGACAGTACACCTAGAATGGGATAAGTTTTTGTTTTAACCGGATCTCTATATAGACGCCTGACGACTGGCTTGTAAAAACTAAAAACTAGCTTGTCGGACGACTAAGCTAAAACCGTACTTCTAAGTATAACCATTAGTAAGAGTTAAAAAGCTGTTTATTTCAAAACGATGGGACAAGTTGCGAGTAAGTTGCTGGGTTGCTTAATGAACTGACTTAAGTTATATATTTATGTTTAGGTTTTCAATCTTTCATATTAGACACATTATAGACGTATTATTGAATAATGGTTGGTTATACGGTAATAAAATACGGAGCTGATTTTCAATGAGAACTGGTGGTCAAACGACCTCAAAATACCTTTGTCTAATCGCTTGCTTATACTCGTAGTATGTGATTAGGTCTCCTAGAGTGAATCACTACAGCTGACAGGCGCGTTCTACTTATCTGTCTTTAAATATTTCTCTATGAAATTCTCGTTTTGGTGAAGAATAAAAATTAAAACAGCCGACGCGTTATATGCGATATTTTTTTAATTATAAACAATTTGATCTCATCAGATAGTGAAAGAAAGGTGAACTGAGCAAATTTAGTTAAACTATTTTGGTTGCTTATAAACACCTATACCTATTTCCATTTTATTTTCACAGCTTTTAAAAACAATCTATGTTATTATACAGTCTATCCCGCGAGCCGAATATGCTTAGTATTTAAAAATTGGTACCCACTGACCATATTTTGTCTGTCGGACTAAAGTTCATTGTCGTAAGTACAAGATTAACTGTGTATAATGACTGATTTCCGCGTACTGTTCAGATATCTCTTCTTAGGACTATAATAAATTATTTATAAATTCCTGCTAACTGAGAATTATTGGTCAACGTCAATGTTGGTTGAATGTGTATTTATAATGTTAGAGCTATAATACATTTGAATACTGAGGTTTTTTATAATAATATTATTATGACGTTATTGTGTCCTTCGTAAGTGCAGGGGGCCTCAACTAGTGTGTTAATTGATACAATTACCACGTTTGCCACATTGAAGTTAGTGATTAATTATACATTCCTAGCTTGTCGACCCTGGGGTTTTACTTAGCCTTCATTGATATATTAATTGAAACAAAAACTAAGCATTTATTATTTCCTTATCTTTTTCATTATTGATCAAGCATACACGAACTGGGGCCTACGATCGTCTCCTGAAATAGTGCCATGAAGCCGGAAAAGTATCATACCTACGTATAATCAAGATTATATTGTTAACGCTTTGTTCATAATGTCACTATGGTCCTGAACATATTATGAAAAACTCTTTTAATTAAGTAATAGATAAACTGGAGTGATTTTAAAATAGTTATTTGAATTTATAACCTGATGTTCCGGTATATTTATAACAGGATAAAGTTATATATTTTTAAATAAATATTTTAAAAATGTTTTTGTTTTTGCTTTATAATCAATATATTTTTGAAACACCATTCATAAAAATATTATTATTTGAATTTATTTGATGGATATTTTATGGTAAATGACACCGCCGCTCATAAATTTGCAAGACCAGAGGTCTCAGAAAAGCGTTGCCGGTCCTTAGAAAGAGTAAAGATACGCTCTTTTTCTGAGGAAAAAGGGTCGTCATGTTTGAAATTGGAATGAATCTAAAATAATCTTTATTGTAAAACGTTAAACATAAATCAATTCAGTATACAAAATAGAGTCAACCTTATCATAATTCACTTTTTAAAAAAACATGTTGTTATTCTGTTGTTTTTTAGAATAAGTGTCATGTTGAGGATATCTGGATTTATGGGACATAGATGAGCCGTGTGCTTTATATTTACTTTATCATTTAAATAAGCGTATGCTTTTGAATTGAATGTTGAGTAAATTTTCAAAGCTTGTATTTGTTTATACATGAACTGATAACTAGTTTATAATTTATTCAGTAAGATTACCGTCTCATTTCTTCCTTGTTTGTTGTACTGTCAATATGAAAGTAAGTGGGGATTCTATTGAGGACAATCATCTATCAAGATTAATATGGACAAAACCTGGTTTCAAATACCGCTGTCATGTGACGCACTTTTCAATCTCTCCAATTTTGATAAGTGGGACATTCCAAGACCATGCCGCGAAATGCAGTACGTAACAACTCGATTTTATGTGTTAAATAAATACTTGCATATTTTATACAGTCGAGATTTATTTGCGAATCAAATCATGGCTGTCTATGACGGATTTAAACGTGTTATTTTTATCATACGAGTAAGTGTAGACAGAACCTTTGGTAGACATGGTTGAACCTACAGTTTAGCAATGAAAACAATAATGAAGAAATTATACGTAAACCGATTTTGCATATTTTGGTATATTTGTAGACGCTCAAGATTAAACAGAAAATAATTAGAAAAAATATACCTATTGTTTTTGGGACTTACTCGTAGCTGCCGGATTAATATCAGAATAGCTTGAGAAAATACCAAAAATACGTATATTTATTAATAAAAAAATTTGGTGCTACAATTACCACAATGATAAAATACAAGATTTAAGAATAGTCTCGTATAGTCAGGTTAGTTTAAAAGGGGTACTTGCGAGCTATGCTTAACTATGAGTTCAACCGGTAAAACTAGTTTAGTGTACTAAACGGAATTATTGAGCTAAAATTATTTAGAAAATGTGAATATGAAAAAGTGAATGTCTTCCTTAGCTGAAACCAAAAAACAATCAGTGCACCAGTAAACATAGATGCTTCCAAGTATTATTGATTATATTCGTTAAGTCAAAATTTGTAAAACATAATGTATCTAGGAACTAAATAGGTTCTTGTTAGCAAACTATGGATTTAATTCAATGACAATACTTACATAATATTTAATAATAAAATATAGTGAAATTTTATAATATCTCTGTAAATTAAATTTGCAATATCTACTTCTTGTAGGTGTTTATTTAAGATGAATTAATAAATTAGAAATGATCAACTCATTACTTTCATAATAACTTCAATATTAGAAACTGGAAGGATGCTTATATACATTTTTTTAATACATACAAATTGTACATAGAAAACACACAGACCAATACAAACAGACATGTTCATGTTTTACATACATTTGTACTGCCCGGGGATCGAACCCGGAACCCTTGGTGCAGCAGCCGACGTCTCGATCATTACACCAAAAGGGTCGTCAATATATGTATGTATGATGATATTTGGATTGTGTTTACAGCATTTTGACTATGGTGGTCAAAAGCCTTTTCGGAAATTATTTAGAACTAATTCATCTTGTCGATAGAATTTTTTGCGTAATGCGGCATTTATTCAAAATTATTACTTTTTGCATTAGATTGATCGATTTTTCTTGTATTTGTGAAGTCTCAAGACTTTCTTTTAGAGTTTTAGGAACTACGTCAGTCGATGATATAACAATTGCGACTACTTGTACTGTTTGCACTTTACAGTGAACTTTAATTTGTGTTGCTAAATCTTTGTATTTCGTCAATTTATCATTAAATGTGCTTTGTACTACTAATAGTAGTATTTGGACTACAATATCTTCAGGGTAAACTATATTTTTATCTTTATCATAAAGGGTGATGTCTAGTTTATTGTAATGAATAATAATAATAATATTTAATTATTTCCAAAAAGCAAAGCAAGTTAATTAATTAGTTGTTTTGCCTGGAATTATTAAAGTTCCAGTATAATTTGCATGTATCATTGTCAAGGACCGATGCTGGCGTGTATTTAAAGTAAGCTATTTCCTTTTTTACAAAATTATATTTATGTGCTAAGTAGATATTGGATAAGTGATGCTATCAGATCATGACGCTGTTTATAATCTGTATTGGCAAGAACTCTGCAGGCGCTTGAAGTATGCTCCCCTACATAGCCACTCATTAGTGGCTTCTTTATCTATGTGTGATCTGTTCAATTCTTGAAGTGCTTTTTAATCCAATCCCTTATTATTATTTTACATTTATAAGATTAACCGTAATTATTTTTTTTTTTACAAAAAATATATAAGCACGGTTAAAACTCATTTATTTTAACTATTAATTTATCAATAATCTACTTACTTTTCAAGTCGATCCCCTAGTTTGTCGGAGAGGTGGCTATCTTTCGGTTTGGTGAGATCCGCATCGTACAGGTCTCGTTTGAACCCGCGCCAGAAAGTCGGCATCATCCACACGAACCATGCCCGCGACAAGAAATTTGCCCGCAAATAATTATTGGTCTTTTTCTCACGTTCCTTCGGCGGTATTTTCTTCAGATCGGTGTCTTTGCCACTAACCATTTTGACAGTCTATAACCGATTAATAATAATAAAAAGGAAGGACTATTTAAAAAGATTGCGTTAATTTTTTAATACGCTTGCGTATTTAATTTATCGCAGAAATCAACATTTTGTATGGAACTTTTACCGCGTCAGGGGCGCCGAGATCGCCGTGCGAGGCGTTCAGTGCGAAGCAAGCGCAAACCGTCGTGCTACTGGCAGCCGCGAGCGCACTCTCTAGTTTATATCAAGAAGTATACTGCGGTGGTGCCCTCACGGTCTCCTACACTAACTATGATCCCCTTCTAGTTTTACTCATTATTTACCATCTTCCAAAAAAACGGATTTAACTAGACTTAAAACATTGTCTATGAAAAATCCGGTCGATTATTATTTGTCTCTTCAAAGATTTACACTGACCTATCCCTGCCAGTAACGGTCAACGAGCACTCGCCATCTTAAGCAAGTTATCGGTAGGTCCAACTGATTGGTGGGTGTGTCTTATCATTGTTGTCTCCTTCCGCGGTCCCTTTTTGAAAATCTTTCAGGACCATAGGCCGAGGGTTCTTCGCACAATGTGCCTAGCCCACTATTATTTCAACGTGTTTATCTGCTATAGGATAGGCTATGCCATTACATGGGTACGGTTTTTTTCTAAATTCGGAGCTCACCTTAACTAAGCGTTTTAAATACATTGCAAATTAGATTTTAGTGGCAAAATTTAATTAATTACATAAAATTGGGCCACCACTAAAATAAATATACATTTATTAGTTTACCATTGATAATATAAACAAACAGTGCCCAGCGCAAAATGGGGGCGACTTATGTTCAACAGTGGACTGCAATATATTGAAGAAAAGAGAGATGAGGCTCCATAACTAATACTGAAATGCGGAATTCAGCCAATTTGGGTCCAACAACATGAAAACGTGAGAGTCATCGGGGGAAGGCCTTTGTCTAGCATAACGATACCGCCTAAAGTGACGATAGTGTTAATGATCTACAAAATTACGAGTCTGATGCACAAACATGTTGTATAATATCTAAAGTCATCAATGAAGAATAGTAATTTATATTGAACTTACTACTTTCCGCGGCTTTGCGCTTATTTTGATTGTCTGATTTCCCATATTTTTAAAACTATGAACTGAAAATAGTTTATTTGGTTACGTGCATAAACCTTATTTTACCATTTCTTGTTATGATCCTTGAACGTTAAGTTATCATAAGATTATCTATTGTAGCATGAACAATCACGGCCTTTAACGGCAGTGTACCATTTTATATTCTTGAAATCTATATCTGGAGGCACGGTAGTGCCCCCCACCAAGACGAGCCAAGCGAAGCGCAATCTTTACCTTACCTTTTCTCGAAGGGATTCGTCGTTTTTTTTAACTCTCATAGAGTTGGTTTCCAATGTACCAGATAGTTTATATTCTCAGGATATGATGACATAATAGGATAATGAAACGTACAAAGTGTTGATGGAATAGCTCTCTATATATAACTTTAGATGTTATTGATATTTAAAGTACACCGATTTCGTCACTGACACACTGATGAACATCAAAATGTTTGGTTACTTCCAGCAAGTACTAGAAAGCTGGTATTTGGTATGTAATCTAAGTTTAGTAGGTACTGTAATCCCACCAAAAATATTTCATGTAGAATGTTTCCAAGACGACCACATTGCCTGCGGTAAAGATATCAGATCTCATGTAGAGCAAAGCTTCTGAATCTACACAGCCTAACTCTACCGACCCTAACTTCAACAAATTCTACATATTAGTAAATGTTGATAGCTTGGCTGTTTCGATACTTTCTTCAGATCAGAAACTAAATATTCGCATCACTGCCACGATGGTAGCGAAAAGGCAAATCCTTACAAATTTACTAATATGTAGAATTAGTTGAAGTAAGGGTCTTTGCTCTACATGAGATCTTATATCTTTTACCCAGGGCAAACCTTATGTGTTCGTCTGGGTAAAATTTTACATGAAATGTTTTTGGTGAGATTTAACTTTAAGCGTTTACTGCGTTCAAAAGTTAAATGTCCTTCTGACAAAAAACTACGGCGGTTTTATATCTTGCATAGCGAAGCGAGATATTGCAATATAGTGGAATTCAAAATATTATTTGTGCGTTTAGCGTTGGTTTAAAGCGCTGCGTGATCCGGAGAAAACCTGCTCACACCTACAAAAAAATTCAAAGGTTGTGCGTGAAGGCGGCCAATCCGCACTGGGCCTGTGTGGACGACTAAGGCCTAAGTGTATAAATATTATTCCTTTTCCCTACCCTTATTCAAAATTTGGAAACATATATCTCCTCCTGAGTTGCGAGTGTCCATGGGTTCTCTTACCGTTAGATGAACTTTCTGCTCATTTGTGTGCCTATGAAATAAAAATATATAAAATAAAAGCCTGGCAAACGTGTAGTTTATGGTGAAATTATTCACTCTGTGGATGGGGAGATAATATAAAAAGTATTAAAAATGCGTCTGTCGATATCTTAAAAACGTGACATCATAGTGTTTTAATACCTATAATTAGAATGGGAATATGTTGTATGACAGATCGAAATAATTTACAATGTCGAAACACTTCCTTGAAAACTATTAGCGATTCGCCAATTCAGTATTGTATTTATTTGGCGTCCCACATACATATAAGGACGAATTAGTTCTCGTAGAAGATCTTTTGATGTTATGTTATTAGAACGGATATATTTTTATTGCTGCAGTCATATTTTCAAGGAAGTGGAAATAAAAAACAATATTGCATTCCAGCAAATATGAAATGTACTTTCTTGTGTAAGTACAAGATTTTGGTAGTCCGGAAGTACAAAACAAAACTGCAAGATTTTAAATCGCGGAAATAAGTATCTATCTTTTGAACTAAAGACGTCATCAAATGTTATATGTTTTATGAATGTCGATTATGGTTCTCGATGGCTTTGCTAGTAACCATTATTTATTACCACGTTGAAAGCAAAACAATGGAAAAATATGGGAAGTGTATGATTTGTTTCCTTAAATTAAAATATTGGTTATATATTAATAGCGTAAAAGTGGCTGGAAAATAAAACGTTGGCTAGATATCAAACTATTAACAATTATAATGAATATTTGTTTGGAATTGTTCGGATAGTGAACAAGAATATAATCTAATCGTTTAGTTAATTGGTAAGAACAACGCGAGCCATTTTCAAAGATAGGGAATAATGCAGAGGATTAACAAACATTTGACGACCCATTTGGTGTAATGGTTGAGACGTCGCGCGTCGGCTCCTACACCAAGGGTTCTGGGTTCGATCTCCGGGCAGTACAAACATTTGTGTGCATGTCTGTCTGAACATGTTTGTTTGTATTGGTCTGGGTGTTTTATGCATAAAATTCATGTATTTATAAAAAAAACAGCTTGTTTAGTACCCATACACTTGTTGCCATACACAGGCTTCACGCTTAACTGGGGCTGGATGGCGCTGCGTAAATGTCAGTGTATTATTATAATTTATCATTACAAATACATATTTCAGAGTTTGAAAGGTCTTAATATTTTTTCCCTAGATGAATCCTAAGTAGTAAACTCTGTGAAATTTAAGACATTGCGTAAAAGTAGCGTAAGTCTCCCTAACCCCGCAAAAATCTTGTCGGCCCATGCGCTAAACACCATAAATTAAAAAAATATTTAAAAATCATGACCGTCGTGGATATAAGTTCCTACTCGTATCTACCACCGGTAGAATATTTGTCATTATGAAGATCAGGGCAAAAATAATATTCAATTTTTATTACTATGTTGTCTAGCAGGCAGAAGATGGATGTTCAGTGGGCAGAAAATAAATTTGTTATTAGTGGTTATTATGAAAGGATGTAAGCAATATAGTATAATTGTCCAGATCAGTATTTGATACAGTAAATATGTTTTGCCCATTTTTTATAACAATTTTGCAAATTTTGTAGACTTTAAAAATGCTTGTTACTGACGAGCTTGATTAGAATGCTATGAACACAGGGTTCTACGAGCATTCTACCGCAACACAGCTCAGATCCCTATGAAAAAATTAATTCGTGTAAATACATCGCTATTATAAAGTTAGTTCTACAGGTAAGTTGCGCCTGCATTTTGTCAAAACCGATTGTGTAATGGATACGAAGAAACTGTGTCTTATAATATTTAAATTTGTATAAGGAAAATAATTTTATTAAATTTGAGGTATCCCTTTGTATATGATAGCAGTTTCAATGAACCCCTAATAACACTGTGTATCTTTCACTCGTATATCCGGGAGTGCCTAAATTTCATTTTTATAATCTACCATTTGTAGTAATGGTTTTAGTACCAACAGCTTCTGACCAGGAGAAGGAGCAAATAGTAAGGTTTTATTATTTTATGTATAATGAAATACAATTTCTTGTCGATACATACCTCAATTGATGAATGATATAATATATAGTATGTAGAGTTCCGGTGTAATCTTCGCACCGAATTGTATTGTAGTGTGCAGTGGACAGTGGGGTCATCAGTCTGAGTGTCGACAATGCCTTGTTACAATGCCCGCCAATACGTTCTATTGACAGGCCGCATCATGGCCGATTGCCTACGTGTATGTTGCTTCCTTTGCCACCACTTGAGTACACTTGTCATTTGTGCCTATATAATGTAACTAATAAAATGACAAACAATACTATACAATCACACAAACTTTATTGAATGTTGTGAATATTATTTATTAGTATAAACGTATGTGTTGAACCTGAACCTGTGTGGCAAACTTGGGTTTAGTTTTTTCAAGGGTTATAGGTTAGAAGTTACAAAACGACAGAATTACTTATCTATAAAAGCTTGTATATCAAACGAAGGAGCGGTATTTGGCTCTAAATAGGAGATTATTGTCTAGCAGGACATTAAAATGCCAGGACATTAAAACGCCAGAGACGCCTTAAAGCGTCACAAACAATAAATATTCCATTATGTGTCGGTTCCTGGCGGTCACGGGTAAATTGATAAAAAACATAAAGTTCAAAAATGTTTTGTGGGTAATATACTCGTATTCAAACAAATACATGGGCACTTCATTGTACAAATCTAAATAGTAAACATATTTTCAACCTAGTAAAAGTGAAGAAGGGTCTTGAACGCGGACTTCTCGGTAGCCCGTTTGATTTGTTTGTCCAAGTGGCCGCCTTTCTTGGCACCTCCACACGTGACTACCTGACACATTGATGCAATCAGTCCAACTGGAAAAAACCAACTCTGATACGAGTGGTTGTATTTAAATAACGGTACTTTTTATAAATATTATACTAGTTAATATTTATAAAAAGTACGAGAGTTATGTTTGTTTTGAATACAAACATTTTTGTAAACTTCATTTACATACACTAATTTCTTAAAAAGCCCCTAATTTTTGTAAAGAACTTCAATGTCCATAATCTAGGGATAAAATTATAAGATTCAGAAATTGATTCATTTACAAGGATATTCATAACATTGAGCAGAATTCTATACTGACACTGTGTTTCACAAAGAGCGTTTAATTATTTGCTTCTTCAAAATGCAGCAAATAATATATTGTGTCCATAGACTTAGGTACAATCAGACTTGTCGAAATATTGATTTAGGAGTTTCGATTATCCCAGTGCTTCCTACTTTTAAATATTGTATTTGTTTTCATATTATTAGGAAATTAATGAAGTCATTATTTTCCGCCAACACCATCAACACTGTCCTGTGCCCGTCAAACGAGACGGCAGTATTAGCTCTGTGCACGATTACAGCATAGCGTCTACAACTTTGTGGGCTCTGTCACATTGAAATTTAGGTCGTATATTTGTGAAAAAATATCGAATGAAAAAATAACAAATATTTTCGACTAATAAATTGTTGTGATGCCACGATTTTAGTGAAAAAAGGTTTTCAAATCATTCAAAACAAATGAGGTAAGTCCGAAAAGTGTGTATAATTTTGATTGTGTTAGGGTTTGTTCACTTCATTTATAGTTGTAGTTTTACAGTTAAACAACAAAAAAAAGCTACTTTAATGGTTTCATTATAATTATAACAGAAAATATATTCAAATGTTCCTGTATCCCTAGTAATAAATAAAATATCGTTTTCAGATCGAAATGAGTATTGTTTTGAAGACCGGGTTTGTGAGTGTTACTCACAATATGAAACTTGCATTTACTATTTCTGCCAGTATTCTTGCAGTTTACAACACAACAAGTAGTTGTTGTGTTGCGTGTTGTGACTCATTTTTGTTAGCGGACTAATGCGATTAATTAATGATATTAAAATGTATTTATGTAGAATCGCTTTGCCATTGACAGATACATCTGATGACAGAGCTTACATTATTTCTACTTTTGACCACCATGAGCGCTGCGATAGATTATGTTACCCCCACCTAGTACTTCGCACCCAGCGAATAGATGCTCGATTTCTTTAAATACTCGTCAATTTGACTTTTTTTTTTATATGTCCAGGGGTCCGTAACCCAATGGCAAACTTTATAGATTCATCATATCTGACTGTCCGTCCGTATGTCACACTTCTTGCTGACACTTTATAAGAAATATAAACTGTGAAAACTTTGTAGGTATATGTTTTCTGTGAGAATGTGGGAGACCTTTGTCCAGCAGTGGACTGCGATAAGTTGAATAGATAGATAGATGTTTTCTGTGAACAGTATTTGTATTTTCACAAGAAACAAATTAAAGGTTTAAAAATTCTGAATATTATGTATTTTTCTAACACTGACGTATTGAACAGTGTTTCTGATACCTGGACGTCACTAAAAATTACTTCATCCAAGAATTGTGATGTTTTGTTTTCGCAAAATTCTTTATAAAATACCTCGGTTCTGTTGTGGGTACACAAATACATGATTAATTATAATTGTATAAGCTTTGTGTTTAGTTGTGCGCAATATGTTTTTTTCTTCGGACACCTGTGGAAGAATACCTATCTTTTTGTAATATATTAAAAAATCTTATTTTTAATTTATAAATTTACAAAGCTTTTCTTTTAAATCGAATGAAGTATGTATGGCACCATAACAAATTATATTAATTTATATGAATTATCACTTATCTATAAAAAAAAAATTGAATTTGGACGTCACCGTGACAACATCAGCGTCCTATTTTCTAGAATCACTGCCAGTGTCGCCTCCAGGACACTTTTCTAGGGGAATTCCAACCTAGGGGATCGTAACCCTTTGTTAACGTGTACTTAATTAATTATAATAATACAGAATAAATAAATAATCAAAGGATAAGTAATCAATATTCGAAAACAATCTCTTAACGCCATTTAGCTCATAATTGAGAAAACAGCTTGCTATCTAAAATAAACAGTTAAGGGTAAAATTTAGGCACAATACATATTATTGACGATTCAAAAGTATCCGTAATGGATTTATTTGAATAAAGATATTTTGACTTTGACAATAATTTCTATTGCATGTTAGAACATGGTATGAACTCCGGACCTTTCGTTGAGTGTATTATGGCACCGGAAAATAACAAGACCATAATTAGAGTAGAATCCTACGAAAGTTTGTAAATTTCCTAGAGAATTCATAAACTTTCGTAGGATTCTATACTAGAGATAAATTCTGCATACATATACATAATATACAATTGTAATTCGGTACAATTTAGAAGGGTAAAACTGGATTCTTTATTAAGATAGACAGTTCAAGACAGATCTCTTTGTCTTCTGATGTCTTTGTTACATTATTTTACGTAATTCAATATATTATAACAACTTGTTACAACAAAACTTTATAATACACTTATATTACGCAGACATTTCGTTTAAAGGTTGTATATGCGTTATTCAAGATATATTCCACAGAACAACAGGTGTTAAAAATAGAAACAAAACATTTCAAGATATTGTAATAAATACATTTGCCTCAATAGTTACGCGTATTGATCAAATGATGAATACTAGCGCTTCAGTGGCTCATTGGTGTGGACCTCTGCCTTCCGATCTGGGGGGTGCAGGTACAAATCCCGCCACGTCTTTTGTCTTTTCGATTTTTCGAAATTATGTTTACGTTTATCCGACGCCATTACGGTGAAGAAAACATTTCCTCGCGAAGTTTTCTTCACCTACGCACGCCTACGAAGAGATTTAAAGGTTGTGCGTGAGGATGTGGCTAATCCGCACTGGACCCGCGTGGATAACAAAGGCCTGTACACCCTATACAGGTAGGGTCGTGCACTTCGGTAGGGACGTAGTCATGAGATCTGATCTGATGAGAGAGAGAGATGATGAGCGCCATTTCATTATTCTCCGATGATTGAAGCAGTGCCTATTTGGAAAAATCAATGCCACTCGTGACTAAATAAACCGATTTTGGAACGGCACTGACGTCCACACTTTTGGCATGCAAATTGTGAAATGAAAATGAATGAAATGAAATTGAATGAAATGATTTTTATTCAATTTAGGTCCTTACAAAACGCTTATGAATGTCAAATACAACCACCATTGGTTCGGATGGTAGTGCTCTACTGAGAAGGATCCAGCAAAAAACTAGGTAGTTACTCTTTTCAAATTATTTGTGTTTTGTACAGAATCATCTTGTTATCAAAATAATTTAAAAAAAACTTATATTCACAACTTTTATCATATTTACTAATAAGTTAAAATATAATTATCTACAAAATTACTATGAAGTAGTTAAGTACAATATAAATCTAAATAAATGATAATAAACAAAATTTTTGTATACATAGATGTCACCGTCTAGAATGTACAGAGACAGTAATGTTAAAATATTTATTTGTTTAAAAAATATCTTAGGGAGTCACTTGATTTAAGGCCGTATAAGGCACTTTTCTGCACTACAAAAATTGTGTGTAGATCAGCAGCAGACCCCCACAGTAGACCATAAGACATCACGCTGTTAAAAGAACAAAAATCGCATCAAAAACGTTTCATGTAAAATGTTGCCAAGACGATCACATAAGTTTTGCTCTGTGAAAAAGATATCAGATGATCCCATGTAGAGCCAAGTTTCTACCCCGCTTACTCTACCGACCCAAACTTCAACAAATTCTACATTTCTAAAAAATGGGTACTACTATATTATTGATGAATATTTATGTGATAGATATCCATGGCCTTAAACTACTCAGCTATTTCAGTCTTTATAAAATATTTGTTCATTAAATCGTTGTTTAAAAAGGTTTGTTGAGTTTTCTTGGGTCCTTCTCTCTCAACGAGCGAAAACCTCTCAAGTGCTTTTTTTTTAAGTATTAAAATTATTTTTTGTGTTTTTTTATGTTCATAAGTAATTTTCGTAAGCCCAATTTGCGTAAATGGATTTGACTGTGGCTTTGTTATAGGATCGTTAGTTTATTATAATCAGGTTTTAACATGAGACATGTAAATAATATAAAAAAATTCTTCGGAAAAATCGCTCTTTGGAATTTCGTTAAGTTAATGGGTATTGTATTTTTAACAATAATGAATAAGTTGTGACCTATGTGATGGATTAGTCTTTTTTTCATAATTATTATGATCTTGTTCTCATTTGTCATCTGGTTCTTTGGGCTTGTCAATTAATTTATATTGATGAGCACCATACATGTTCATGTGGTTCTATTTTGCACTAATAATAGCCTCGTCTCCTATAAAGTTTGTAAGGTTTGGACCATTAGCAGGCGACTAGGCGCTGGCGCCGATGCAGGTGCGTGTCGCGGTCGTGACGCCTAAGGCTATTTATCTCTTTCACTTTTTATCTTCAGTTCATTGCATCTAGGCGCGTTTGCGATACCGTGGAGCATTCAAGATTACTAAGTGCCCCGAGCGCGTGACAAAAATAAATGTTTAAACATCGTATACCCTCGGTAATGCTAACTGGATGTTGCTATGCCGTTTTATGACACTTAATGCGATTTGTTGCTATGTGTACTTTTGCCCTAGCAGTTCGTAGTTGAAGTTGTTTTAGCTCGACCGCTACCTGCAGTAATGAACACAGGTTTTACATCTTATCGATTGCAGCGTTTAAATTACTAGTCAGACGGTGTTGAAATTTAGACGAGTTGCAGCTTCGAATTGCTACTATTACCTATATATGTATACTAATAATTTACAAGGCTCCAATTTTTATGATAATTACAAAATAATGTTACCTACAGATAATTACCGCTAATACACACGTATTATACACACTAAAATATAATAACCGTTAAAAAATATCCCTTCAATTGCCGTTGAACCGTAGCGTCGAACACTTTGTAAAATCACTTACTCAATCATCTAATTCTAAATCTATGAACTCAATACTTCTTTTACCGAACTAACATCATGATGACATAAAAGTTTCTGTCATTGTCAAAAAAATTGGAAAAATCTAGCAAAATTTCTAATAATTATTCAAAATTCTAAATATTATTTCTTCGTTTTAAATTTTATGTGAGTTCATAAGGATTATTTATCGCTTCTTGGCGATAGCAGGAGCAAAAGTAAATAATATGAAAGGTATGGCACAGCAAGCTATAGATATGGAGAAGGTATGAATTTATTTTATTTTTGTCATAAGAGTAAAACTATATCCATATACGCTAAAATGCAAGTCCAAGTGTGTCTGCTTTTATGTTAAACTGCCTAAAGGTGGATTATAGTCTTAAATGAATCTTTTACTGATGTATATCAGTCCACAGGACATAAGTCTCCTATATTTTGCACCAGATGCTTACCTCGGTCCACTGCTTTTCTCCGCATATCGAAATATACATAAGAACGAAATTGTATGTATTCCCGGATCTGTAATATTCTGTTGACATTATCAAACAGCACCAATTAGATTATTAATATTCATTACATGCAATGATGTAAAAAGTATAGATTCGTGATATGTTCACAAAACAACTGAATAAAGTTTCCAAATGTCAGAAGCCACCTACATTACACTTTGATTTTCGTAGCGTAACATTAACCTAAACAATA